>JABASI010003597.1:0-16071 GCA_019776505.1 Tomocerus nigrus
AAGCCCCCCCCCAAATGAATTTCCTGGCTACGCCCTTGGGGCCATGCCATGGCCAGAAGACCGGAAATCGAATGTTCTTGGGGTCAGTGGTCATTTTAAAACTTCTTTCTACGCGAAACGACGAGTACGGTCATTTCAGCGATTTTCAAGAAAGGGATTTACTACGAAGGCGTCAATGAGTAAACTTGTCACTTTTTAAAAAATGTCATAAATAAATATCTCGAAAGATTGACCTTGGAAACCCGATTCTTAGACCAGAGATCACGGAGGTAATGCTCTTGAGGTCATTTAAAAACAAATCCCCCGAAATAAATCCACTTAAAACCGTTTAGGCTGTACTCTACTCGGCTCGTACTGTTTGACAAAATGCTTGGTTTATAGACTCAAATTTATAGACTCAAATTGGTTGAGAAAAGAAAATCATATCATCTAAAGTGTAAAGTACTTTCAATCAATTACTCTTTTCCCAAATGAAACCCTTCCCTCACAGTGAAAGTTGGTTCCTGGCCTTCAAGGTATCAGATTGTAAATCTGTGATAAATAAACGTGCATTTTTTGTTTCTAACTAGGTAAATGCCCAGACTGCGTACCTTTTGAAAGATAAAACTGAAATGATAGCATCTTTGGAGGCAGTAATAAAGGTATGTAATACATAAATTACTCATGAAATACTTTGGAAAGAATTTTCAATGTCGATTTATGGTTACTAGAAATGTTACGAAAGAATTAAACAATGTTTTATAATTCACAGGAATACAAAAAGGTGATGGAAGACGATTCGGTAAAGATAAAAAATCTTACTGAAAGTAATAAAGATCTATCGAAGGTAATGGTAAGGTTTTTTGTATAAGTTACGCAAGTATTTATCTTGTGGTCCAAAAAAGGGTTTCAGTTAGAAAAATAGTTCAGTGGTGTATCATCTCATTACTTATAATAATCATGAATTTATGGATGCAAAATTGTATATTGTTCCTGTGATTTCATACTTATAGAAAACTGACATAATCGTAAATCACATTCGGAATATGGCACCTTATCGGCGCTTTTTGGAAAACTGCAAGAAAAACAGTTCATCCAATGAACTCTGTTCAAAACGGCTGGAAGCAGAGTTCCGTAATTTGGAAAGCGTCGTCAACAAAAAACAAGAGGAGTTCAAGAAATTCTATGACGAGAGGCAAGTTTTGATCGACAGTGGAATAAAAGCCATTAACATTGAAAGGCACCATTTAGAAAAGTTAAGGAGCATGCTTGAACGGCTGAGTGAGGAATTTGGAAACCGTGGAAGGGAGCAAAAGAGTTATTTAAGAGATTTAAGACGGCAAATTGATGACAAAGTGTTCGACAAAGAAAAAAATATCCGATGTGAGATAGAAACCGGCGAAGCGATCATACTCCAACACATCAAAGAATTCCATTTAGAAACGGAGCATGAAAATAAAGTACTAGACGAAATACATAGTGTAACTGAAAAGCTTAACAAAGTAACAAAAGATTTCGTAGATTTCGAGAGAAAAATGCAGGAAAATGTTGTAACCAACGAGAAATTGCGGGATGAAGTGAATGCGGAGATAGCCGGATTCAATATAGGTTTGATGACTTTGAATGCTCCAGAAGTGGATGAACGAAATTCAGCTGAGCCCGAAGAAGGAAACCAAGAACAGCCGGAAGTAGAGGATTTTGCGGAAAAACTCTGCGCAGTTTATTGTAATAATTATTTTGCAATTATAATTCTTGTAGTTCTTGTAGTAAGTCGCTGGTATTTATTGCAATGGACACCCATTTGTTGGTATCATGTAGGGAACGACGAGGATCATCCAAATTACACTATCGGACTCGAAGCTCATCGAATCATGATTCAAAGAAAAATAAAGCTGGAGGTGAAGCTCCTAAAGAATCAGTGTGTGTCTTTGTTATTGATGTCTAAAAATGACGATCCGGATGCTAACTGCTTTAAAGAAACATTAGCAATGGGTAAGCTTAAAATTTTATTATGCAATTCCCAATTCGTATGATAAAGCGTAACGGGTCAAAATGTCATATTTATAATAAAGCATTTCTTAAAATAATTCCCTACTCCGGCTTCAAAATTAAATGACTTTAAAAACTTTCAGGGTCTGGTACTGACGGCACAATTGCATTTATGAATGCAGTCGACAATATCAAAAACAATCGCCTTTTCATGAAGAAGAGAAATCGAGCTGCTTCTATGGTCTCCAATTCCGATAATAACTAGGTAATTTGTTTTATTGGCAAAAGCCAATCTGGTAAAAGTTAAAGATGCCATCGAATAATTTACATTGATAATTTCCACAACTGTTTAAAGGTCTGGATGCATGGCACACTTTCAAATACAACTTAATAGTACACAGTGAAGTATAAGCTACATATAAGTGAAGAATGAAATCCTCTTTATAATTACATTGTTATATAGGTACTTGAGTACTTGTTAGTCAGAAGTAGGTATGTAGATTTATATTACAGGTTTTCTGGAGTTCTTTGTATGTAAATGGCAAAAATATCTATTTGTTTTCGTTTTTACTACGTTGAATATTATTAATAAAATAATAGTCTTGAATGTGGTAACTCCAATGATGTTTTCTTAGATTATTCTCATCTTAAGCTGCATCGCTGAAAAGAAATTTTGTGATTTTATGCATCAAATCAGGTTACTCAAATCCATAAATATTTTCTGTCGTTTCTTCTGCATGTTATGACTTTGTCATGAGCCCAGTTACCTAGCAGATTTTTTTTAGAAGAGAGTAGAAGAAAAGACACGGAATGAGCCAAATAAGATGAACAGACAAAGTATACAATCAAAGATAGTTTTTTTAATAGAATTTTTACATAATTTAGTTTACAACAACAGTATACACATTTACATGAATTTTTAATTGGAATTTGCTAAATTACATACTGCATGGATTACTTTTGTTTTACGTATAAATAGCCTAACCACACGCAATAATATATTATTATGATTATAGTATTGGTATATGTTAAATTAGTTAAATAGCTAACAGTATTTACTGTTTATGTCTTAAATTGTTAATGTTTGTATTATCCCTATTATTTATTATTACATTATTTATCCATAGTTTAAGTACTCAAACTGAACCTTTACAACAACTCAATATTATTATTATTTCTGCTCTACTATACTAGATGCCATTATGGCATTTCGTCTTCGAAAACTCGACAGTTAAAAATAATCTGTGAAATCTCAATCATACAATACACATACAAACATCGCACACAGCGTTTTGGACGTTGTAAAAATAAAATATTTTTGGTGAGTGAGTGAAATCCGTACCGTAATAATGTGTAGAACAGCAGAACCCAACTAAAATCCTGTTGAATTAGGAACCCCATTGTCTAGACTGACTTTCGTCTTTGCTTTGACTACGTGAACCTTGTAAGGGTAAATAAAACCTCCTATGACTCTACCTACACCTAGACCAATAGTGACAAAACTTCAAAATTAATAATTGACAATTAAGTCTCATTACTTATCCATAATAAATAATAATAATATTTGTATTGTGTTTAAATAGGTTATGGGTATTTACTATTTACAGGGCTAGTTAAAAGTAACTTTGAAAAGGACTCAATTAACAGACTGCGTGCGATTGGTTTAAGTAAGACGGTTATTGGCTATTCTGTGATGCACAAGTGGTTTGCTAACACGTTTAAAGTTTAAACTCAACAGTTGTCAATATGTAGACGATACCTAAACAAACACACCTACATATTATTATGTTATAATCATTTATAATTCATTTTTTCATGTGAAGTTGCGTTTCTTGTAGTCTTAAAATTCATTTTACATTCAGCATTATTCTAGTAAAGATAACTACACATAATAATATATTGGGGAATTTCCTTTGGTTATATTTGGTTTAATAAAATATTGCATTTAGTAAAACATAGGTCTGATCAGTACACGAATGGCATAATTTTAGGTAAGGATGGGTGATGTAAGAAAATTACCTATTAGTTAAGAAGTTAGACAGCTTGAAAATTTTGAAATACAATAAGGCGAACACGATTTACGATTCACGACGAAACGGAAGAAATATAATTGGTATTAAAGTGTCTTGATCATTCATTGTTAGAAGTCGTTAAGGCTGTATCAACAGTAGCAGGAGGATGGTTCCCCCGTGGGAGAATGTTCTACAGCTGTAACATCAGCCCTATGAAGCACTATGGATGGGGGAGTGTCGTCTGTAGTCAGTGGCCCCATCATTGGTTTACTTGCTTTTAGTTTGTGGGCTAAAATATTTAAAAACACTTAGAACACAAATAAATAATTTCTTTAATTGTACAACTTTCGTTGGGAATAATTCAAAAACAATACCTAGTGTTAGAAATATTGATTCAATATGATTGGCATGACTGTCGTCTAAAGCCGACGTTTCGAAAAGCTGTAAAAAAAATATTGATTCCACTTTCAAATCAGAATTTAATATCACGAAAACTTACAAATACAGATAATTAACGAGTCTAGGCTATTTACGTTACATAAAATTTTTAGGTTAGGGAAGAATTGGAATATATTATAGGACGAGGCAATTTTAAATTCTATAGCTATCACTGGAAAAGGTCCCCTTACAGGCATGTGGTGAATATCAGCAAATCTTTGGGCCGTTTGGGTAGGAACCAACTGCTCCCCACAGTCTAATTTATTTCCGATTAATATTCGGGGCACTGCTTTAGTTAAGTTGTACTTCTCACATTCGTTAATCCTGGGATCATAAACAAAAAAATAAATAAGCGTTTCTTTACATGATAGGGTAAAATAAAAATCCCTACTGGTGTTCCGTAGATGTATTAATTGTATTACCATAACGGAAGAGAATCGAAGGTTGAGGTATTAGTGACATCGTATACGAAAACCACGGCGTTAACATTTCTATAATAGTGTTGAATCATTGATTTTCGAAATCGCTCTTGGCCTGCTGTATCCCAGAGTTGTAACTGAAAGTTTATTTTTAAAATCTTTAAGAAAAGTTTTGCTAAAGCGTCAAAAGCGCAGATGTGTAACTAATAATTATGTCATCCCACATAATGTTTACAAATGTATAAAGTATGCAAAACGAGTATAATATTAAATAAACCTTGATAGTTTCGCTTTCTATATCAATGCACTTTTCGCGAAAGTCGACACCGATAGTAACTGAAAAGGCATTAAAATCAATACATCTCAGTCAAAACCAAATTTTTTATAATATGTATTGCCAACGAAGACAATTACTGTATTCTGCTGTAATCATGAACATTACAGTGCAATTATAAGAATAATACCTTCAGTCTTCCCTGGAAATTTTCCAGAGCAAAATCGAAATGTGATACAAGTCTTTCCAACACCGGAATCTCCAATAACTATTATTTTAAAAACTCGCAAATCTGACTTTTTCGACGCCATTGAAACTACCAGTAGCCGGAAGTTATTTCAATACAATACAGTGCTGAGTACGGTCGTAGTGTAGAATAAATAAATGATTGATAATCTTTCGGAAGTCAAGTCTATTGGTTTATATTCTATAGAGGTTATTTCCGGTAAATAATGAACTAAAAAGGAAAATAATTGTAATATCGGTTAATTTATCGTACGTACATACTGGTTTTCATCTTTCAATTTAAATTGCCAATATGCCAATAGCTAAATAGCAATTGGCATACATCATACAGTTTCATTGACATTATTATACACTCTCTAGCTAAATGTATTACAAAACAAATTATGAAATTATGATGATTACAACATTATTATATTATTCCTTATTTCATTGGATATTGAAATGGGAATATACCTCTCTCTCTATAGTACAAACAAACAATATGTTACGTCTTTGGTATTTGCTGCTGTTTGTCAATTTTCTTTCACTTCATTCAGTCCTCCTCCCCAAAATCTTGACTATTCTGTCCAAATTCCTAAATCTGGTGTTTCGTATCTTTTCTGAATGAGTAGCCTTTTAGCTTCCAGATTCTTGGCCATTTTTACCGTTCAATTAGTAATGCAGTCCTTAAGTACTTGCATGTTGAATGACCAAGGGTTGTTGCAAGGGAGCTGACCTAAGCACTAAAAATTAATATCCAATATTAGATAAGCATTGAACCATTTATTTACAATTAGTGACAATGACCGAACCGAATTAATATGAAAAGATTAATAAATTGCTGCACTGACTGTGCATCGCAAAATATTCACTTTAAACCAACCATAACCCAGGAGTCGTTTTTTGGAGTTTCGACATTTACGACAGACAGCAGATGACAGACAGATGACAGAGAATAGAGACTAAAATTTCCAGCTTGTGTAAGTGCAGCGTAGAAAATAAATGAACAAAATATTTATTTATTATATATATGTGTTAAAAATAAATGTGGTTACAACTTTACAGGAAAAATGTAGTCTTTTAACTTCAGGGACATGACATAACATACATAAACTAATAATAAACAATACAAAGATGACTCGGATGAATGACGGGTTAGTTGTTAGTTTAGTTTGATGATCAATGACTACAATAATAATACCAATTGCAATCTCCGAAGTATTGTGTTCAAAAATATTGGTGCTTTAACAGCACCCTCATCAATAGCAGACTTTAGGCTAACCAAGGGAGGTTAAAACATGGCACAAAGGAAAAAAAACTGTCTTGTACTTTTGTGACGATACTTTGTGAATAAATTATTGTTTTGTGAACTAAAATCATATTATTCCAATATTTCCAATTACAGTTAATACTTCAATTCATTGCTCAAAATGAAACAAAACCTTTATGATATGAATTTCTATATCCACATAAAATATAAGAACACATTTATTTTTACAAATTAAATGACGAAAAGTGTCGTTTCATTATGTACAACAATAAATTATTTTTTCATTACAAATCATAAGCATAGCATTATTTACATCCCTACTTTAATTAACAGAATCTTTTAATAAAGGCAAAGCATAAGTGCTGTACAAAATATTCAGATTGTTTGCAGAGTTGTTATACCGTTTCAAGGCTCTTTTGATGGTATATGTGTCTTTGTATTTATCTCCAGTGTAATGAAATTTTGTATGCCAGGTAAGAATTTCCGTACAATTGTTTGCCATCGGTTGAACGATTGAATAACAGTCTTGCAAAGGCCGTAAAGAATTATCAATCAAAAAATGAATATTTTGCAAGAATAGGGTTTCGATGTATCCGGCGATATAAGCAAAATTCACATACTCATTCTATATATAAAAATTAAAAATTTTGAAAAAATATTAGCAATTCGTTGAATACATTTGCTCGACGAATGGGAATGTGGTTACTAATTTGATAGCAATCAATTACTTTAATTTTGTATTTGACGGCCCTTATTTTTACAATGCTTTTATGAAATAAACATTTCATGCAACACTGAAAGTGAAATGATATTATTATTATAGTATACTAATTCTACTACATGTGTTCTATGGGCTATTGGCTCGCTGGGAATACTTAATAAATATTATTATAATTCTACTACATATATCGATCGATTTTTTAAACGGAGCCTGAAAATCAATCAAGGTAAAAAATATAGAAGTTCAAAATCATTAAAGTTAGATTTCCTTTTTAACTGTACCAATATATACTCACCCTACCCACACTGCCTATTATTCAAAAAAGCTATCACTGAAGACATCAAAATAGTTTATTCAATTTAGAGATGCATTATTTTCTGATGTTTGCAAAATATTTTTACGATGTAAATACCGTATATCTCGAATTAGCTACGTCAGCTCGTCCCCTCGATATAGTTCACCCAATATGGGCGAAAGGGCCCTGGCGAATTTTCTCATTCTAAATAGGCCTATGCCTGAGCCTGACATAAACCTGCTTATTTACAATATTTAATGGGTATGGTATATTGATATCGTTATTGAAAAATAAAACCAATAAGTGAATCTTGGTGTAAACTTAGCGTACTCCCCCCTTCCCTCTTTTTAAATTCATCCCCTCGGGGTGAACTATCAATTTTTCGCAGGCTATGTTGAAATGAAACAATTAATATATAGTTCGCCCTGTCGAAATTATTTTTAGATTTACGGTAGATGGAATTTATTTGAATAATATAAAATTACCAATCGAATAACACGAACACTGATGGCGAACATAGCAAAATCAACCGGAAATCGTCTATTTGCCACCCATCCATCGAAATAGCCAACTAGTTTGCCATTTCTTACAACGGGAGAGCTAAGGCCTGTTTTGTGAGTAAGACCGCCTGTAGGCCACATTGAAATCTCTTCAGTGTATCTCATCTGAAATTGACAAACATTAACAAATTAAAAGTAAACAACAAACATTGGATGTAATTTTACAAAAATAGTTTAAAATAAAGATACACGAAAAATCGGAATAATCATCACAATATCAATGCATATCATCGTTGGAAAACTTATACTTGATAAAATATTTCTGAGTCGTATCCGTTGTCATCATCAGCAAAATAAACGACATCTTCATCCTGAACAGAAGAGTTCTCCCGAAAAAACTTCAGAGCATCATTACGAGCGTCTACACCTTTTGGCCGATAGAATACCGTTTCCTCTCCTGTTCTAGGAGTAGACCTTTTCACAATTAAAGGTATCGAAAATTGTCTCAGGTACTTTTCAATATGCTTCGTGTTTAGATCTGATCCTTTTTCATATTCATCAATAACAATCCAGTTGACGAAATGACGAACTGGATATAAAGCTTGTGCCACGCGGGTCAATAGAGCAACTTGGTGCATTCGTCTAAATGTGGGAGTGACAACCCAAACCTTGTTCGTCTTGTTTTTACTTCCACAAAAACGGTCATCGATATTGGGATTCAACCAAACGCTTTTTCTCCTAGTCCCTTGCAAGTCCATCTTAATGACAGATATATCTAAAGGATGAACTGTGTTTACTTCAACCCCATTATTCCAACCAGTATTATTAGAATTATCATTCAGATTTAATTCTTTTCTTGTAAAAGTTATCTTCGAAATGGCTTTAACTCCATGGAACAATAAATGTCCTGTGATATATCCCATCAGTCCTAAAATCAGTAGCGATAACTTGGATTTGTAAAAGGAATACATTTCAATAGATACTCCAGTGCCCGCTGCTAAGTTCTATTTGAAATACCTATTACCTACTAAACAGTGAAGTTGACTGGATATTTCAACCTGGATCGAGATTTTTGAAGGTTTTGGAAAATTATCGAGAAATTGCCATGAAAAATTTTACAGTAAACAGAGTAAACAGTAAACACACCCTGCCTCTTCGCCGGTCGTCGAAACGGTGAAAAATCCTTGCTTTGGTTTGCTTCGAAGCGCTAAAACTTCGAATGAACCTTCTGGCCCGTGTAGTGTGTGTCGTGTGCGTTTTGCGTTTCGTAAATCCGTAATTAATATTAGCATCGTAATTTTGAAAGATAATATCCTACTCTTCTGTAAAGACTTATTTGTTAATTGGAGTTATTGTCAAAAATAATAAATTTTGATTTTCTGTCATCTGTGACATTTTCTAGGCGAGACATAGCATTGAAACGCGCTTCTGATTTGTTTGTTTTTAGAAAAAATATATACAAGCACGACCAACGACAGGCAGGCTTTTAAAATGTTAATTGCACATTGCACCGCGCGCAGGCTGAACTTTAATAAAATTATATCCGTTAACATTTTTACACACGTTTTAACTTCTTAACATGTCTGACCAACAAAGCCCTCTTTTGAAACGCGTAAGACCGTCTTCTAATCTGGATCTTGTGCGAGAAAACTGTACTTATGGAGCTAAATGCTACCGACGGAATATCCATCACCTTTTTGAATTTGCTCATCCTCAATGTATAATATATAAATATCAATCAATAATATATCTGACAATTTATACTATCTGAGAATTTGCAATCAGTATAAATGATAAAGGTTACTTTAAATGACTCCTAGTAATGAAAATTATATATTTTATTTTTAAAGTGGAGGAGATATATGAAGTCATGAAACTTTCTGGAAATTTTGATTCCCTGCCTGCAAATACCTGTGTACCGGACAAAAAAGTTTTTCTAGAACAAATACAAATTTTAAAGCAAGCAAAATTTGTCTTACCGAAGAGATCAAAGAATGTTGACACAGCAGCATCTACAGAACCTGAATCAGTAAAAAATGCAAGTGATGGATCTGAAACTGATTTCACCGATGAGGAATCTTCCCCGAATGTACCACAGAAAAGGGCTCGAATTGAAGAAGATAAAAGTAAAAGGAAACAGAAAAGAAAAACTGTTTTAGAAAAATGGGAAGCTTCTGCTCCATTTCACTATTTTTTAACAAAAGTTTCGCGGATTTCTGAGGAAATGGAAGGTGTATACTCTGTCAGTTTTGCAGGTTTGCTAATAAAAACTCGTGTGTGCTTGCCAGTTAACTACAAATGATTTATATAAATAATTCAATCAATTTTTGGCAATTATAGACTTATTGGACCAGTCCCTTGGTGGAACCATCAAAGCCCTCTGTCACATTAATTTCATGATAGAAGCCAATTGGTTCATAGACGAATCAATCAAAGCGGGTGTCGAGTAAGTTTTAATCCACCATATCACACGAAATCTAATAATTATCATTTTTCAGGATAAAATCTTAATATCCTCTCATTTTCAGAGGTGTTCCCACATGGATTATTTGTGGAGTTGAAAGTGTTGAACTCCAAGAAGCTGCAGCAACTTTTCCGTGGTTGAAATTATTCGGAATTAAATCCCCATTCCCCTACGGTCATCATCATACGTAAGTAAAAAATTATTTACTGAGAGTAAAACAACTGAAAGTAAAATATTTAAATCATATTTTTAATTAATATTTTTGCAATTTTATTCAGGAAGATGACTATAGTTCAGTATTCCGATCTCTCCGTTCGCTTTATGGTGTACACTGCTAACCTAATAGACTCTGATTGGGAAAATCGCACCCAAGGGTATTTGCAATTGAATTTAATTAAGCATTAAAACTGAATTTGTAACAACGTCGTTCTTTTGTAAGCACAAAATACGAATTTGGTGAATTATACCTAACTATAATATTTGTGTAGGGTTTGGATAAGTCCTAAATGTCCCCGACAGGAAGGCAGGGAAGGGGGTGAGTCTGTCACGAATTTTAAATCGGATTTCATTCAATACTTGCAATCTTACCCTGCAAAAGTCTCAGCGGCGTGGGTGGATGTTGTAAGACATGTCGATTGTTCCTCCATCAAGTACGTATATATGCAAAATTCTAAACATTTTTATGAATTGGCCATTTTCACATTTTCATGGCCATTGAATTTCTAAGCAGTGATGCTAAATTCTGTTGTAATTTTTAGGGTTTATTTCGTTGCATCAGCGCCAGTGACAGCTCAATCACATTCAAATGGCTTTCAATGGGGTATCAAAAAAATGGAACGCTTAATCAAGTCCCTGAAATCAGATTCCGTAGAACCGGATTGGCCGCTTGTAGTTCAATGTTCATCTATAGGTTAGTGTATAAATATATTGTGAACAATGTGTATTTTCAAATTGGATCTTAGGTAATGAAATTACACGTTTATTTATAGGCTCTCTTGGACACAGCGCTCAAGACTGGTTGCAGGGTGAACTAGGGCAATGTATGGCAGGGAAAGGCAGAATAGAAGGCCCCGTTTATGTTGTATGTGGTTTACTGTCAATTATTAGAAACTTCAATATTATCAAAGAAAATTACAATAACTCAAAATATTTTTTTATGCAATTATCTGTACTGCACAGGTTTATCCATCACATATTAACGTTAAAGAGAGTTACGATGGTCTACACGGTGGAGGTTGCCTCCCTTACGCGGGTTCGACACATGTCAAACAAACATGGCTGGGCAAACATTTATGGTAACTTTATTATCTGAATATTTATTGTCATTGGACTATATTAAAATGATCGTGTTTTATGTGATTGTAATTGATCACTTTTATAATTGTTTCCAATCAGCCAGTGGAAAGCCAATTGTACAGGACGAACGAGAGCTGTGCCGCACATTAAATCATACTGTAGAATCTCTCCAGACAGTTCCAGTTTGGCTTGGTTTCTGGTTACAAGTGCAAATTTATCAAAAGCTGCATGGGGAAAATTAAGCAAGAAGAAAGATCGTTTATCTGTGATGTCTTGGGAAGCCGGCATTCTGTTTACTCCTGAATTACTGGTAATATAAAATGCTGATTCTAATCTACCGTATAACTCGAATTAATTAGACCGGGTGAACTATTATTTCACCATACCTTTTTGTCCAAAAATCAATAGTTCACCCCCCGTGGGTGAACTATTAAGAGTGTAAATGACATGTAAATTTCGATTTCGTGGCCAAAATTTCGCCAAAATGCCCTTGGGGGGTGAACTAATTCGAGTTATACGGTATTCGTGATTTTAATAATCTAATCTAATATTCTGATGTGCAAGCTTTTAAATGAAATTGTGATAAAAACTGGCAAAATATTCTCTATAATTTGCATTGAACTTTGTCTCTTACAGATCGGGAAAAACGAATTCCATATGGGTGGAAAGGAAAATTCGTTTCCTATTCACATTGATTTACCGGTGACAAAATATAAAGCTGAAGATAGACCATGGTTTTTTGAGACATTAGCTAATCTTTCACATTGAAAATGAACGTGTTTATAAACTAACTACGTTACTGATTTTTGTAAATACATTAATTTCAATAAATTAAATATTATGTATTAATAAATAGGTAAAGAGTCAATATCTTGGGATTGTCTTTTTTAATTATTTGCAACTAAAAGTATAAATAAATAATCTTTGCTTCTAGTGTTTGCCTTTCATTAAACCTGATTTTAAAAATAAAAAAAATTAAATTAGAATGTGCAAATGAAATGTGTCTTGCAATACTTGCACACCAGGCGCAGGCCTGGGCTTGAGATGAGGTTTTCCTGGACCCGATACTCACAGCAATAATAATCATAATATTACAAGGCCTTAGTTTTAGCAGCAGATTTTTTACGACTGAATTGTGACAAAATTCAATTAAATTATTACCAACAACAAAACAACTTTCATGTAGACGTTACGTCGGTATCAACTCGATAGTATTGGTGATGGCGAAATTGTAAGCCTGTAAGGAAACGGGTGCTGGTTTTGCCAAGCGTTTTTCCCTAGAAATGCTGGCCAATATCTTTTTTCTGTAATAATTTTAACATGAAAAACAATTTAACAAGAAAAATGATAATAATTGTATATTAATTATTATTTCATGGAAAAGATGACGGAAAGGAACCTAAAACAGTAAAATAAAGATTGTTCGATTCGAATAGAACGTTTTTGCAAAGCATACAGATAAATCCTAATCTTGCTAAATTCAAGTAGAATATGCGGGAAAAGCAACTGAAGAATTCTATGCGAACGTAAGTATCGTAAGTATCTACACGTAAAAGTTCCACAAACAAGAATAACGAAAAACTGGTTTTGTTTGGATTTCTCGAGTAGTTTTTGGTTAGTATTTTGATTTTTGGCTTTTTTAGAAATAAGATTTTTCGATAAAATGTACAATTCCGAATGTTTATTATGAATTTATACTACTATATTTATTATTATTCCTATTTTCATTTCTCCTTTCTCCACAGTTGACAGTTCAAAGAGTGGCTAGCGAAGGAATATTACCTACTGATACTGATAATGACTCCCTGATTCCAGTTATAAAAATCAAATCGAATGGCTGAAATAAAGAATATACGGAAAAAGACCGTCTTTGAATTGCGGGAACAGCTTCAACGTCAACAGGAAATCTTAAAAAGCGTGTAAGTTATCTCTTCCCTGTTCGGGAAATGAGGAATTGTTCATAAATTCATTAGTTAGTTGAATGAAACAGATATTTTTTATTTCATTACCGTTGTTTTAACAAATCTATTAATTTTATTAGTAGATTTCTGGAAAAATTGCCCGACAAAGGAGAAAAGCTTAAAACTGCTATTAAAATTTTGGAGGATGAACTGGCAAAGAGAAAGAATGAACCTGTTCCAGTGTCTTCAGCCGAAACGTTACGAGTAGCTAAGTTAGAATGGTCTGCAGGTAAAAATCAATATCGTTCGCAAGCCAGAGAATTGGACAGTGATGATGAGTCGGACGAAGAAACCGATGAAATGACATCGCATATTTCTCATCCCCCCTCATTACAAAATAATGAAGTTATCGATCCATTAAGACTAGTAGCAACATCTCAGATAAGCCAAAAGCAACCTAAAATTATATCTCCGCTCCTTCCTTCTGAGAACCCCCCGATTGGAGCTGCTCTCCCAAAAACAGAAGCAACGACATTGTCTTCGCAGATGAAAAGAATGGCACTTAATAAGCCAGCTGGTTCTACTCCTTTCAAAAATTATAGCATCGATAAAAGTTCTATGTCAGCAGCAGCACCCATTTCTCCTGGTAGTGGTGGCATTCCTTCAAAATCATCAGATAAACAGGGATTATTCAAATATGACGAAAGTTTGTTTCCCCTTAAGGCTTTAGAAAATCCTGCTTTGAAAGTACTTACACTTGAAGAATCATTGCAATTCGAGCTTGAACAGCAACAAAAATATGAGGTACATAATATGTTCTTTATAATTTTTTACTACTGTCTATATTTAGCTCGGTCCTTGATCTGAAAAATCATTTATAGAATTTTTGTTGGACTTTAATTTTGGACGTAAAGTGACATGTATGGTTTGTGCTTAAAAAGTTTTGGACATTTTGTGATTTGGAATAACTCGATTAAATTATATAATTTTATATTAAATAAGTCTTAAAATCGAAATTCTAGATGTGTACATTCCCACCTGGGCACTTCTCCGTAGCCAACACGGGGTCTGGGCGGCGAAGCCGCCCAGACACGGGGTACGTGGCAAGGGGTAACACCGGGTCTGGACGGCGCAGCCGTCCAGACACGGGGTTAGGGTAAACACGGGTCGGGCCGGCGCAGCCGGTCCGACAGGGAGAAAATTGGGTTTTTTTATATTGTTTTTTATTGATTTTATGCAAAATAGCAATGTAATGAAGCACACATTGTGCAGTGAATATGTAGGTATAGATATGCAATGCAATATTTTCTAAAGTTAGAAATGATTCGTATATAACACTCATATAACGTATAAGTCCCAGTCTGATGTTTCTTTTAGACTTACCCAATATAAAAGGAAGTGAACGACATCACTAACAACCAAATAAATAAATATGCTCTAAAAATCTTTGGCAAAGTTTGCAAGCGTAAATAATAAGTGGAAAATGTAAAATGATAACATAAAAACCTCATAATTTATACATCAGAAAAAGCGCCACAAAAATGCGTATCTTCACTGTGGAGATACTCCAGCCAAAAAACGGCCATAAAAGGGTCAAAAAATTTTCGCGCTTATGCGCGAAACCCCTAAACCCGCCGACCCCCCACCCTCCCCTACCCCTCACACCCCTCCCCACACCCCACAACAAAACGTTCACCCCCCCTTTTTGACTCTCCCGAACACGTGGTCTGGAGCCAAACCAGGTGGGAATGTATGGCAATAACAGTAGATTTTTTGCAATTAAAATTTTAAGACATTTAAACCATTTAATTTAGTTTTACCAAGGCGGGGTTAGCATTCCCCCATGATTACGGAATTTTTTTCCCATTAATGAAAAATGAGACTATTATATGCATTTAGAGAATACTAAGACAAGATCGAACTACTGAGTTTAGTTCTTTGTTATAATGTCTTTGTTATAATGCCGGCATCACGGAGCGAGCCTAGTCTCACTTAATGACTATCACCTAGTGAGACGGATCATGCAGTGAGACTACAACATATAATATAATAAAAAGCAATGCAAAATTATGACTAGGAGGCAGTTTGTTTAAGTCCCAGTAGAGCTTGATAGGAATTCCCGACTTTCGCTACATCATCAGTAGAAAAAAAAATCAAGAAAGAATGTGCCTGTGCCTGTGCCTGTATGTCCCCAATGACCAGCCACGATCTCAGTACGTGCCAAAATGGTACTCAGAATACTAAACATGTACGGAAAATACTTGCATATTCAGTATGCACTGAGAATA
>JABASI010003598.1:0-16065 GCA_019776505.1 Tomocerus nigrus
TTGTCCATTAAAGACTACAGAATCAGGATGTAATAAAATTATATACAGATGAAATCACAGACAGTAAGCATGACATGTCTGGGGACTCATGATGACACATTATTATATTCATACAGTAATTAAAAAATTGCTTTTCATATTTAATGTGTGTTTGCATTTTACAACACGCTGCAGTGGGTATCATATAAACTGCAAAATATGTTTACGTTATCACGTCACTTCATTTTCTAATTTGCCTTTCTTATATGAAAGGAAGGAAATCTTTATAGAATTCATAGGATAAAAGTTGGTTGTAATATGCAGCTATAAAATAAGGATAATGTTCTTAGAATGTGACATAACCATAAATGTTGGGTTTGCCTTGCTTAGAAGAGAAATAAGAGAATAAGTTAAATATGTATGTATTTATGGAAAGATTTAAAGTAGATATTATGCTATACGTGGTGGTTGCATAACCCTTTGCCATTTTCAATTTTCCTCCTTCAGAGACGAACATTAATAATGTGGCCCAACAATTGTGAGTTTAAGATGCATAATAATAATATACACTTGTAAGGAACTTGGTGAGAAACCAGTTGTAAAAGAAAATCCATTAATGTCAGAATATAACATAACAGACAGATACAAGTTTCTATCTACTTGCCATTGTTCGTACGACTTCCGACTTTCTCTTTATCAGTTCTTGTGAATTAATGAGGATGAATAAAACATGTTATCTCTTTTATTTAGTGATGTGCTATCACGTACTCATGTGCCAGTTATTATTATGTGCTGTAGTAGTATGGTGTAAATATTTGAATATTGAATTTTAATTGTGATGAATTTAAATTTTAGGTATTTGAAGAGGTGTATCCGACTGGAGAGCTGTACACAATCCTGATGCCAGATGTAAAATATAATGACATGCTTCTCTTGGTCCGTTTCATATACGGCGGAGAGGTAACAGTGCCTTTGAAGCAATTGGGAACCCTCCAAGATTTAATTCAGTTGCTCCAACTCGACCCAGGTCATGTCAATGGCAAGTTTGTCATTGAGAACATCCAGGATAAAAGTGTTGCCTTAGCGGGGGCTGGGGTGACTACAACTGTAACTGTGGTAGGACCGCCACCCGTTCCTGTACCGCTTGCGATGCAAGTGCCTATTGTCAGCCCTAGTACTTCTGGAGTAGCTTCATCTGTATCCATTAGCGAACCTGACATTGGCCCGTTGCCCATTCATGTAAGTTTCTCTTCTATTTGTGATTTCTGTCTCCGAATCCGAATGTTTCCCCTGATATCCTGCTTGCACTTTACTATTTCTAAGCATTCTCTCTACTGCGTCTACCAGTGGACCCTCCTGTGTGTGTGTGTGTGCACAGAAAGAAAGGAATGGATGATATGATCATGTGGAGAGTGGGGAGTGTTTTGCTCATCTCTGACGGATTCTAAATACGGAACAGCTTCCTCTCTCTCTCTCTCGCTCTCTCTCTCTCCGATGTTCTTTCTTTAACTCTCACTCTCTGGCACCGCTTCGGGTGCGATTTTCATGCTCCTGGTTTACTTACACTACGTCGCCCTACAATTTATACATAACCGAATCCTGGCTCCGCCGCGTTTACTCTCCTCACTGTTGCAGTTCATTGAGAAAAACACGATGAAAACCGATTTTCTCCTTCCGCTTTTCTCTATTTTCAGCTTCACTACCTAGATCTAAAATAAACTGACGCCGTGTGCTCTGCCCCTCAGTTATTTTGACTAACTTTTATACGACATGAATGATGCGTCTCTTTCTGTCATCCTCCCTAACTCCTACCTTTATAATATATTTAGCTACATATATCTACTTAATCTACTACACTACCTTCATGTAATACATTTATATACCTAGTATTCAAATACACCATGCGTCATATCAACAGTGGTATAGTGTATAGTACAATTTGTCTTTAGTAGACAATAACTAGATAATCATTTCTTTTCTTTGTTACTGAAGATAAAAAATAGCATATAAAGTATAATTAAAAGCTTAGAAATATCGACTAAGAACCCGAGAAGTAAGGGAAAGGGAGACAACAGAAAGACAAATTTTAATAGCTAATGACACCCTCTCTTTTGTATATTTAATATTGTACAATATTTAACTTGCTGATCGATGGATAATGAATTGATTAATCGTGAAAGAGGTTTCAAATATATGGCATCGTAGCTCCCGTTTATTTTAGTGAATCCCAACAACATTACAATTTATTTGTAAAAACTTTTACCAGTTGAATGGATTCCTGTCTGGAGACAATTTTACTTATAAAGAACAGAAACAGAGTAGCATTGATTTTTTACTTGTGGAAAGAAGTGTAAATCTGTAAAGTAGCATTATATTATGGCTGACGATGGAATGTTAGCCTCAATCTGCAGTAATACAGATAAGAAGGCGGAGGATTGGGAGTTTGGGAGTATCGTAAATCTGTAACAAATACATTTAGTTAGTTTTCATAAAAGACATTCCAAAGCTTTGTGAACATCATGGAGCCGTAGATTTAAAAAGGAGCATAAAAAATGCGTTTCTTTGCTCTCTCTCTTCTCTTCTCTGCTCTCTCTCTGTCTTTCTCATCTTTCTAAAGAATGGTTGGTGGGGAAGGGAAGGATAAGGATAAAACCAGGTTTTTCCTATAAGCGCTGAAAAGTAGAAATTGAGTAGAACGAGTGGCATGGCAGACAGATATGTAGGTAGGGAGTAGGGAGTCGTGATAGGCAATAGAAAAACAATTTCTTCAAATACCGAAGTTTAGCTATAACATGAATAGTGGGCGCATATTATATACTTGTACCTCTCTTTTCCTCTCTCTCTCTCTCTGCCTCTCTCTCTCTCTCCATCTGATATAGTCCCAACCAAAAGCAAAGCTGAGCTAACCAGCAGAGCAGCTTTTCTTTCTAATCCCGTTTTTCAGGCAAGTCTGGTTTGGATTTAGTTTGAAAGTAGTTTGTAATTCCTATCCGTGCTTTTATCTAACCTGCGTTGTTATAACTTTTCCTAAAGTATAAAGAAGAGCTTGCAGCGAAAGGATTTCTTTGCTCTGCTCTTCTTGGCTTAAATTAACACGTGTGTGCGTCCATAATAATAATAGTAGGTATGTATGTAGGAAAATTGTACATTTGTAGGAATAGGCAAGCACTTGGTTCACAGTGTAAGCAAGTTTGTTTTAACACTCACTTATAGTGGCATGGGCAATGTACTTACTTACTACGTATGTAAGTATGAACAACAAAAATTTACTTACTCTACTTTCAACTTGAATTCATCCTTCTTGTTCATCACGAGAGAAATGTTCATTTTTTACTTGTTGGTCTGGAGTAAAAAGTGCTTAGCTGGGATGTACATGTACATATTAAGATTGTATGCCATGCGATGCATAGCTGTACATCCTACGTCTATTAGATTCGTTGGTTGCAGAAGAGAGAGAGAGAGAGAGGAGGAATCTGATAGGAAGCACTAAGGATTTGGATATTATAACAACTCCTTGGGAAATATGTTGTGATGAGTCTAAGGGGGATCCAGTTGGTTTCATTTGAGGTTTTAGGTTTCGCTAGTTGCGCTTGCTTCCCAATGAATGTTCCTGATATCCTTTCTTTACGTACATTAGTGAGAGAGAGAGAGAGATAGAGCTCTTCTCTGGCACTTGTATATCCACGTAGAGATGTAAAAGGCCTTTGAGAGTACTTTACTCTCTTTGCATTACTGTAATATCCATTGGAAAGCGAATGCCTGAGCGAGTCATGTCTCCTCTGTCTTGAAAACTATTTTTAGATCGTACTGTACTTTCAAGTATGCAGGAGAATAGAGTAAGCAAGCAGAGCAACGAAAAGTTTCCACTCAATCTGATAGAATTTCTTTTCTATATGCAAGCAGAGCATTGCTATAAAGTAATCTACGTACTTTGTGTACGTAGCCAAAAGAGAAATAGACAAGTCAAGTACCGTTTTCTTCCTTTCTGTTCTCTACGGAGGAATCCGTAGCTTACACGCACTAAGAAAAGCTGTGATCTGTGATGTGACAAGCAAGGAACGGGTATCTCTTCTCTTCTGTTGTTGTATCCACGTCTTTCTTACTTAGTTTAGGACAAACCTCTGCCTTTCTATCTAAATCCTTTTGTGTTATTGCAATATAATGGCTTATCTATAGAAATCAGTAAGTAAGTAGGATACGATCGAAGAAGAAAAGGAGCGGGGGATAGTCCTTTAAGCCCTGTACGTGTGTCTTGCTTGGCTTCTTGAATCTTTACTCCACTTTAGTGTGCCACCTTCTCTAAATCTCTTTTCCTTGTAACTTGCAACGTCGTCATTCTCTGCGTAGTAACTGAGAAATAAAGCTATCTCTTATCTTTATCTACTTATAGCAAGAGCAGTTCTCCAGAACTCATTATCAAGATTTAGCTATTAGGATTCAACTAGTCCATAATCATATCCTCCCTATTTTCCTCTTCTCTCTCTCTCTCTCTCTCTCTCTCTCTCTCTCTCTCTCTCTCTCTACATATTAATAGTCTTTCTTTTCTTTTCGTTTATCTTAGAACACACACACTCACTTTATTGGGTTTTAATGATAATATTTACTATCTGCTATATAAGTAGCATGTAAAAGTAAGTGGCATTAGCTGTAACACATTCTGGTACACATCTGTGCATTTGCAATTAGGCAGGAAATACAGAATCTAAGTCTGCAATAAAGATTCGGAGGTTGGAGGCGGAGAAATAAATCGCATGATGGCATATGTGATGTTATGGCATGTTTTAACTGAGTAGCTAAATGAAGCTAAGAAGATATAAAAGTAATAAAGTAGCGGTAGGCAATAGCAGAGAGAGGTATTGTTGGAAATGAAACAGGTAAAACGTATATTCGTAGTGGAGTAGGAAGTGTGCAATAAATAAAAGCATATAAGGTAAGAAACGATAAAAGCATCAAGGTGTATTAACAACCATTACTATAGTGGCTCAGTCTTCCTTGTGTGCGAAAGGAGGAGATAAGAAATAGATGCAAAAACGACTTATTAGAAGTTTGCTGTATTGTAAGAAAGAGTATTGAATGTATATAAGTATGACGGAGAGAGAGAGAGAAGAGATGTTCTCATAAAATAGATATCGAGTTATTCATTAATGCGCACATGCATAGGAGGAGGAAATAATATTATAGTTAAGTAGACGGGTGTGTATATAAATGTGGTGTGTGTGTGTGTACATAGAATGGGATATTGTGAATTGCCCCTTCCTTTCTTATTCTTACTTTGTGCTCTTTTCTTTTGCTTACTACTTGTGTGAGTGGTGTATGACAAGAGTTTCGTTTTAAGATTTCTTTCTTGGTAAGGAAACGATGATGAGTTGGTTGGTAGGAGTTTTAGTAGTGAGGAGAGTGAGTTAGTATTATATAGTTAGCTAAAAAGAGCTGTGTAGTTTGAGTTGGCTCAGTGGTGGTGGGTTGGTTGGTTGGATGGTTTCCTTTCGTAGAGAGGAGAGATGAGTGAGCAAAGAGCCTCAGGCAAGGAAATGAATAGAAAAGAAGGAGAAGAGTGTCAGAGAGGAGGAAGGAAAAAAGAAAAACTTGCGTCTTTCTTGGCTCACACAGCCTTTTCTTAGTTTATACCATTATAGAGAGATAAGTAGACTATCTCTCTCTCTCTCTCTCTCTTTTTCTCTTATATCCCATGTATGTGTGTCTATGTATGTATGTAATGTGTGTATGTAAAGGAGAGAAGGAAGAAGGAACGGTAAGTAAGAAGAGAGAAGGTATAAGAATGCAATGTGTACGTTGTGTGGATTGAATTGCATTGCATGCATGCGGGTCTTTGCTGCTTGGCTGATTGTGAGTCGAGTTTTGAGTGGCTAGTCGAAGACGTGGTCCTTGTCTCGCCTTACTACTATACTTGAATGTCTTATGTGTGTGATTCTGAAGAACTGCTCTGCTAAGTCTTACTACATTACATACAGTTCTCTCTCATCCAGAATCTATCCTGTGTCTGTAATGTGTGCTTAGTATTTTCTTAGGTGACTCTATCCTGCTCTTGTCCTGCTTTTGCTTGCCTCCTTCGAAAGTTACTTATTCCCTTCCTTTAACTTATAGTTTTTGGATTGGGAGCGGAATGGAAACTTATTTCTTCCCTTCGTTGAGTTGCTTTTGCTGCTTGGCTTCCATCGTTTGATTTAATGGAGAGTGAGTAGAGAGCAGTGGCTAGAAAGGAGAGAACAGACCTTTCATTTCATTTTGTTGACTTGACTTGGGACTTGTTATCTCTTGTCCTCCTGCCTTCCGTCTCCGTCCGTCCCTTCTTCTTCTCAAGAATTTTCTTTCGCTCCTCTTCTTCCCTTGTGCTCTACTGTTGTACTTTGTACTTGTAGTACTCTCCCTCTATTCTTCTCTCTATGTAGTTCTCGAGAAGGCTAGGAGTTAGATTTGTATTTGATATCTGTATGGTTATTATGATTTCAGTCAGAGAGATATGAGATATTATGGTTAACGCTTTAGCTTCTTTGCGTTTTGAAGCTGTGCTTCAGTTCAGCTCACTTGCTCACTTCATTTTAACTATAATTTTCTATAGTGTAGTTTGAATGTATAAATGTATATGTCTATATGTAAAAGTCTTTTTGAATATAATTCTGGCTGTCTGTAGTAGTTTTGTATATGAACTGAGCTTAAGTTACTTAAGCTTCAGTTCACTTTGTCTTGGCTTTACATGACTTCCTTTAAAATGTTATTTTCTCTTTTGCCTAGTCGCCGACTCTTTTTCCTTCCTCTTTCTTAGTTGCTTGGTTCACTTCAGATTTCTGTGTGTCTCGCTTGGCTTCCTTCAGTTTGGCTTTCAACTGTAAGACAAGACAAGCAAATCGACACGATACACTATAATGAATGATATATTTATATACACTTTATTTTCTATATGGCATTTTTTAAAGAATTTAACAATAGTAGGCTAGTGTCTGTTTATCTATAGATATTATAAACTTTTACATGTATTCTTTGCTTTGTGTTCTATATATGTGCAAAGTGCAAAGTATATATAGAGAGAACATGTACTTACTTACCTGTGTATGTAGAAGAGGAGAATTTTCTTTCCTTCATTCAGTTCAGTCAGCGTTATTTATGTTTTCGTTTGTACAGGTTTCTATTCGAGATGTTCTACTTGAGTGATAATCATTGTAAATTTCATGTATGTACAACGTTGCACAGTACAGTATGTGCTGCCATTTGTAGATAATACAGAATAATAGTGCTATTACCGTGGTAGATCTATATAATGTACCTATGGAATGGAAGGTATGTAGGGAAGAGATGTGGAAGATGAGCACTAGAAAGTAGTTCGTCACGCGGTAAGACGATCTCTGCAGATTACACAGTCAGCATAGCACAGGCGAAAAGATTTTCTACTCCTTGCTTGCCGTCATATCCGTTCTGATTTATCGTCTTCTCTGAATGCCCGTTAGGCTCTCTCTCTAGCTGTGCTCTCTGTGTAGCGGGTGCGATTTATTTAATAAATGACGAACTTATTGTTTTTCTCTGGCTTTGGACGTTGTTAACACGTTGCGTTGCTCTACATAAGAACGTGTAACGATAACTCATAAAATATTACAACTGTACACTAATTAACAACCATTTCCATCCGTATCGCTTTTACTACTTTATTATTGGAGATTCTGCTCTAAATATTTATCTCCGGAATCTTTATTTGTACATTTTTACCAGTTAGACACTCATTCAACCACTTAACTTAGTGATATTGGATAGGCAATTATCATTTTCCCTGTTTGTTCAAGTCTCCTTCCTAGAGAACACAATTTTAGTTCCCATTTTCCTATATTGACCAATTTATTCCTGTGTTTGTACTCTGTAATTTAATGCAAATTATGCTGGCGTATGTAATGGACTATACATGATGAGATTGAGATAAAAAGCAATAGAGTGTTAAGTATTTAAGACGCTACAGGATTAGCTTTTAAGCAAGGCAAATAGAAAGTACGAATATTTGCAATACAAATAGATTGATGATAATAACGAGAGAGAAACGAAGTTCTCTGTGCATTCGATTGCTTCTAGCGATAATGAAAAGTCGCACTTAAAGTATATATGGCTTATTTACTTACCCGATTGTTAGCTCATCTCATAAGATAGGATAAGAAGAAAAGAAAGAGGAGAACAAAGCAGATCCTCCTCAATCACCATCTTCATGCATGCATTCAGAGAGTTAAATTAGGCCAAACCATCGTCGTTTTGTGCTTGGAATGCAGAAATAGTCAAGTTGTGCAAAAAGAGAAAGTTGAAAATCAGAATTGGAATGCGGAGAGTGATGAGAATGGAGCCTCTTAAGCAAATTCATCTCTTCTTTATTGCATGGATATTTGCATATTGTATAGTAGCAATTTGCTGTACCAGTTTGTGTGGGTTTTGCCATTTAATTCTCTTCACTGTGTACCTACTTATAAATAACTTAACTTAGGTATTGCTACACTCTTTTTTCTGCGTCCATCAATTGTCCATCCTACCACAATCAACTAAAATGCAGTTACAAGAATTTATAGGTCACAAACTTGCATAGCATTAATTACTAGATGATTTTTTGTATCTTCACTTCATCTTATTCATCATGTGCCCAAAGATATTTCAATTATCGTATCAAAGAAATAACCAGAGAAAAATCTTCATTGGTAGACGTGATCTCGAAATACGTGCATGTGAATGTTGTAGATTTATTTTGCTTGCTTTAATGAGCTATGTTATGACATGCGTGTATTTTTATACGCCAGATATACCTAAGTAAAAGTAGTTTGATGGTCAAAAGCTAATTATATGGAAATTCCTACTTGCGTTTACTATGATGCTTGTTGTCTTTGTTTATGGAGTTAATCTCATAATTTTAGTACAATTCGCTGAAATTAAATGCTTAAAATATTTTACCCCCATGCGTAAATGCCATTTTCATTTTTCATAGTTATTATTAAGTTTGTAGAATGAGATTTGAAGTCTAGTTGCAGACGTACTTATGTTTTGTTTTGTTAACTTGCAGGATAGCAGAGTTGTTCATGTGGATCATCATGACGAGTCCGAAGATCCAATGGGCGATATCAGAGATTCCAGTCCGAAGCCAGAAGACCTTTCTCTGGCATCCACGGAAATTCGTGTAAAATCTGAGTTAGAATTTACGCAACTGACACCTGTGACCGCAGAACTACCGGAACCAATGGAACTGATGACGAGTTCAAATACAGACGGGCCTTTGTCTTCCTCCGGCTTAATGTCAGTGAATCATGACGAGACAATCGGATCTGGACTCGGTGTAAACTCCTCAACTATTCGCATATCGGACTCTCACCTAACTTCAGAACAAGACGCGGACGTGGATGTGGAGGGTGACGAGCCGGAAGTAGATGTTGACGGTGATGTGGACCAAGAAGAAGAGGAACAGCGAGAGGAGAAGCCGTCGAGACGGATTTCGAAGCGGGAGCAAAGAGACCTGATGACCAGTATAGGATTGGAGCCAGACTCGGATTTGCATGGTGGAAGATTCTCGACTGTTGGTGGGAATAGTGTTGTCGGGGGTGGTCGAAGTGGTGGTCGTAACGGAAGCATCGGGGCGAGCGTGGGTCGGATCACAGGTGCTGGGAGTCGGAGCAAGCGCCCTTTCAATCTGTCAGCCTCATCCGTGCCTTTGAACAATAATGTGAGTAACAATAACAATAATGAAAAAAGTCCTCATCCTCCGCCGAAGAGAACTCGCTCGCACACCAATGCCATCGCTAATCAGAACAATCATAACAGCAATAGTAGCAGTAGTTCTTTGAACGCTGGAGCCAATGAAAGTGGTGAAAAGGGCAGCGGTGGATCGCCAGGAAACTCTGTAAATACGCTTTCGCTAACAATAACATTTAATGGTTGCTACCTACCAGATAAGTTTTCTCTTTTACTAATCTATTGCATGTGATTATGACTTGTAGGTAGCAATTCTGGCTAAAGTAGGTACGAAGATTACCAACACTCGAACCAAGACTCCTCATTTGCAGATTATACCAGAGTCCGGGGTGTTACGCTGTTCCATGTGTCACTATGAATGTGCGTCCTACGACGACTACAAAAAACACGAGAAAGTCCACCAGCCAAATTTCTCCTGTCAGTATTGTGGAAAAGGATTTTTCATCAAGTGGAACCTCATTGCTCATCTTCGCACTCACACTGGAGAAAAGCCATTCACGTGTTTTTTCTGCAAAGGCTCCTTCCGCCAAAAAGTACATAAATCCCTATTACTATTTACAAATGTTATAGCTTATGAATAGCTTGGTTGGTTGGTGCGTGTTGATATTAACTGTTTTATGATGATTCTCCCCGCAGGCTCACTTAATCAAGCACATAAGCTCAGTACATCGCTACCAGGAAAACAAGGGGAAAGGGGCCGGAAAAAACGCAGGAAATAAAGCAGCTACAGCAACTGCTACTGGTGGCAATACTTCCGATTCAAACAGCACCGATCCAGCAGTGCCTGGCGGCAAAGAAGATTTCTCGTGCTGTTTCTGCGGCGAGCCTTTCGAAAACAAAGACTCCATCCGTCGACATATCTCACAATTCCACCGCGATCTCCTGACCCGCTCTCAGTAACTTGGGAAAGCCGGAGTCCTATCAACTACAAAACAATATTACATTACAAACCACACACAATATATTCTATAACAACTGCCTATACCTTTTCACTCATATCTTACATAAGTCCTTACCGTTTGGTATGAATCGATAGAGGCTAGGTCAGACGACTAACAATTTATCAAGAAGAGAAGTGAGAGAGGATGAATACCCTAACAGTAGAATCCTTTTAACAGAGTCAAATAATACCAATTTAATATTTACAACACTAACTAACCTATTTGAGTACATACAAATATTAAACATGTATAAAAAGGACATTACGAGATGTATTTATCCGAATTAGCGATTATCGGATGATTTTTTGGTGACAATTATTAAAGTTAGATTAATTAGGATGGTGTCTAGTTCTCCTTTGTACCATATATACATATATATATTTAGCGTGTGCAAAAGAGAGCCTGGGGAAAAGTTATATTTCTACTAATAAGTATTATGCAAATGAGAAAATAGATGATTACCTCATTGTTACATTTTTATACAGAAATTAATTCGAATCACTCTAAAGTCAAACACTTAACAAAGTTTTGTACTTGTACAAATAATGCTTAGGCAATTAGAATATAGCCGCATTACGATTACCAAACCACTGAAGTGGGCGTTAGTAATATAAATATATAACATGTACGTAATTAGCTCTAATTAGATAAGATAGAGATAAAGTTTATCGATCTGACTAAAAGTGCCTTCCGATCCGCCTTACATTACAGCTTAAAAACTTAAACATCCTAAAAATGGAATTTATACATCCTAACTTACCTCCTTATAAATACTATACTACAATAGAAAATAATATTGTGTATTCAATCGCCTTTTCCTGTCACTAACATGTCATAGTAATTATTATAACCAATGATATAAAGATAAAACACACTATTTATGTTAACAAAGAATTAGGAGTATAATTATTATTATGCCTACTAATATGAAAAAACACAAGTACACGTGAAAAATTGCCTTGTTATTGTGAAACAAATGAATTACTGTGACACGACTTTTACAAAAGAGTACAAGTCTTGTAGGTAAGAGTGTCTTTTAATGTTGTGCTTACTCATCTTGTGAGTAATTTTCAAGAAGATGGTTTTGATGTGGTCGTTGAGAAAGGTTTTGCAGGATAGAATTTGCTGAAAAGTAGGATTTAAGAATGAATCTAAATTGTTTTTATTTGCCCATTGGTTTAACTGGTTTATTACCATGTACTTATGTACTAGTATCTCAACTACTTTACCACAGTAGAAAAAGTCTTTTGTTTGTATTTTGTATAAGTACCTTAGTCTTTTTTAGATGTAGCAGCTATTATTCAAATTAAATTAAAATACATATTTAGTGTAACTAAATTCCAATATCTGTTAAGTTGCGTGTATAATTTTATTATTGTTAGCTAATTTACTTAGTTTGTACATATAGTACATTTGATCATTATAAGTTAGATAGGTAGAGAGGAAGAGAAAGATGAAAAGTGCCGGGCTCCGAAGGGTAATTTGTGTACAATAATAGCAATTAGATAAATTATAAATATCTATCTACTTATAATTAGTACTATTAACTGTAGTATTCATTTTTGTAGGATATGTTTATTTATGCGGAGAGATTTTTTTTCTTTTAATAGTTAGTGAATTTTCTTTACTCTACCACTGATGTTGAATTTAAATAGAATACTAAAGGTCTAGTTAGCGAAGTACTATACAAGTAGTATTATATGTACATGAAATCATATCCAGATTTCCATTTTTCTATTGTTATTGATAGTTAGACAATTAATTGGGTAGATATAATATTTCTTGCTGATATGATGTAAAACAGGCTGTGTCTGTATTATGTTAGTTTATAAAATGGTTACTATTACTTCGTAAGAATAACTGCTGTCTTGAAATTTATTAATATGTGTGCAGGGAATATAGTTTATTAATGCAATATTGTGTTATTCTTTTCTACTTTCATTCTCTCCGTCATTCTTTTACGTAATTATGTCTAGTATAAATATAATAATATTATTATTATCATAGGATTATAGCTATGAATGAAATATGAATAAGAGCCTAGCTAATAGAATTGAGACGAAACTGCCAATTTCGTTTGTTGCTGCTGCAGTGTGGCAACAAAGGGGTTATAATTAATATCTTTAGATACTATTTAATGTCACTGATTTACTGATGTAATTGATTCGCTAAGCAATAAAATTATGTTTCCTTACAAAATACATACAAAGAAACAAGATATTATGTCCTACGATCATACAAGTAAAGGCCTAAAGGTGTACCTTGTACCCAATTGCACTCATTATTATTACAAGTCATATAGAACCTATGAATTCTTAAGTGAGAAAGTTTCATTTAATTCTTAAATTAAGATACTGTGAGTATGCTCTTAATTAATCGTAGCAAAAGGCTGCTAGGTCCAGACGAAGCGAAAACGTATATACTTTAAAAAGAATTGTGCACTGACAGTTACACGGATCACTATATCACACCAGTTAAGTGATAAAAATGAAATTTAGGTAGGTTCACACTAGTACTATACGACAATTTCATCAAACTGTTCAATAAGTTGCCCGTTAACTGTAAGGATTTGGTTAGTTTGGCAGATATGTTCACTAAAAGGTTCATCCCATGAGATTCTGAAATTGTATCTCAATAAAGATTTAACGATTTACTTTTACTTGTTGCATACTCAAGAGCATAATATTATTATATAGTTAATATGTCTAAACCTTTTTTCGTGTTTTTAAATCAATGAAGGTACAATACTAAAATATGGAAGAAAAATGTTTTGTAGCCGTAGGTATCACATCGGTTTCTGCTCTTACCAATAAATTGTTGTACCTAGCAGTAAGTAGTGATGAATTTAAATTAAGATAAATATCTATTTCTGATTTAATAAAAGTCAAAGTACAATTATTGAAAATGTGTGGCTGTCCCAATCACAACAGTTATTGAGCTGACAACATTTTAATATACTAAAGCTGAAGTATGCATAGCTAATTGCATATACAGAAACCACAATCCAGACGAATAAAATCTTAGACACCTAACCATGAGCATTTGGGAGGTTGTTGATGAATTAAATGATTGAAAGATAATCACAAAACAGTAGGAGCTTGACAATTTGAACACATATTTAACAATTTTGTCAATAACAACTAATCTATTTATAGTCATAACTTTTGCAACACATTGCTGGATGCTGAAGACTTTCATTATCATAAAACGATAAGATAATACTGCAGCATACATGTTGTATTCATTAGCAGATGCATATTACGGAGCTGTAGGCTGTAGGCAACAATAATATAATAATATTATCACCTGAATTTTATTGTCGTTACTATTTTTAGTAGCATACAAATAATTCTAATAGTATAACTCAAAAATATTATTTTTAGTTCCAAGCTTACTCCTACAGTTTTTAACTGTAATAAGGGTATCTACATTAAAAGTGATTATGATTTTTGTTTTAACTTTTATCTGCGTCTGCATTCGTGTTTAGACATTATACAATTCCTATAGATGTGCATATGGATCGCTGTGTGGTGGATGAAGAGTCTTTGTATTGAGCATGCCATTTACTTACATGTTAACATGCGAATAGATAACATACATGCTAATAATATACTGGAAATACTAAATAGCCCAGTAGTCTGGATAGTCTGAAATCTGGAATGAAGTTTGCATAGAGATAGAACCTCCAAATGTCCTTCACTGACATAACCTGCACGATATTTTTTCTTTGTTGCTTACATTGTATCCTTACTACAGTTACATAGCTTATCTACAGAAAGGGGAAGCATGCATATATATACTCATGTACGTATTTATATAATCTTAACATGTTTGTTGAGCATACAAGTTTTTTTGCATTTGTCAGTAAAAAGATTGTGGCCAGTAGAAGAAGGATTGGTTAGCGAACATCTTTGACTGAGTCTTTGCTGCTTTAATTTAAGGTAAGACCATACCTAAATATACAGATATTCATATAATCGGTCAACCCTGTCACAAATTAAGTTAACTTTTGCACAGAGATTACTAAAGTCCTTTAAATCAGTAGCATAGCATGGCATGCTGTAATGGTAAAAGGCAGATATGTAATGTATATCTATACCAGAAGTAAACAGAGCTCACTATAAACATAGTACCTACATAGAGAAAAACAAAACTCACATGACTCCCCTTTCCATATGATTCAATGGAGCATATGATAAAGGCAACAGTTTACATGTGTGATTAAGTTGTGTTCGTCAATAGTAGAAATACGACTATACGACTTGCATTTATAAGTATGTTAGTTGTTGTTTGCAGTTACACATAGAGCACATCAGCACACACTATGCACAATAGTCTTCCTTATTTTTATAAGTATACTAACAGCTAAAATATGTGCACTTAGTTGGTATGATTTAATGGAATCCGAAGCACCTGACTCTGAGTGTGTGTTAATTTATATTAAACAAATAAGTGTATAAAATGGTTTACCTTAGTTCGTTGATTTTATGAATCATGTACAGACTTATCATAACGCGTTCAAAACTGGACGCAATTGATAAAAGTTCAGAAGGCAGATGCATTTAATCTATTTCAGTTTTTAAACAAGAATGAAGCGAAATACATTGTACAAAGGTGAACGATTCTTTTGACAATTACACGTAATATTTACAATATCATTTTCATTGAGTTAAGATGAGACTACTGAATTTTACCATTGCGTGATATCAACGGAACCTCATCTTAAGTTAATCAGATTCAGTTACTTTTAGCCGAAAGTAATCTAAATCTAAGCTTATTTAATTATGCTAATTAAATAATGCAATATATACATAATTGTATAGTTAATTAAAAAAACGCTTCTCTCACGAATATAATCAGCCATCTCTCGTATAAGGAAGCAGAACCTGGAAGTAGAAAATTGTCAGTTGTCAGTGATCATTTTCTATTTTCCTTAATTTTCAACAATAAATGTCAATTTTTTACATAATATTGAAGAAAGTTACAAAAATAAATCAATTAATTAAGCAGTTATAATTAGATAGTAAGTAGTTAATTACCTTTTTCACAATATATTGTTTTGGAGCAATTAATAGCTGAGATGATGAGCCTTAAGTGAGAGCACGCCGACGAGTTCTGAAAATGCAACGGAATAAAAAATGGTGGCTTAAGAGACAACGCATTTTCCGAATCTTTTATTTTATGCGTGAATAGTGTATGCTTTATACATATTATCATATCTATCTTTGTCTGTAATATGCCATTCCTTTGTCGCAACAAAGGAATAAAATGGCTGCTTGATGGGATGAGGTTATTACAGATAGATATGGTATGTATAAAGCATATTATAAGTACACTATTCATACATAAAATTAAAAAGTCTTAAAATGCATTTTCTCTTAAGCCACCAGATCATATTCCGTTGCATTTTGCATTTATCCCC
>JABASI010003599.1:0-16065 GCA_019776505.1 Tomocerus nigrus
TAGTACAGCGCCGATACTTCCAGTTATCTGCCTATAATTTTGGTTTTGTATAAGTGAATTTACTTTTTTATCATCCACAAATGACAAAAACTCCGTTAATTTAGCTATTAATTCACTGAAATAAGTGAAATATTTTTTATTTTGTAGATATTTGTTATAGAATAAAATAAAAGATGTGAAACAAGTAACCGACTCGTACACATGCAGGTTTGAATTTATTTAATTATACGCTCAGGCTGTTTTACATGGTATCAATCCGCCCCAAATCCAGGGCAGTTTCAAGGAAAATAAGTTGATGCCTATATATTATAATAGCCAACAAGCGCAGCTCAGGGCCACATAGACATAGATCTACGAGTTAGAGAAGAGTATGAGATATGAAGGAGCAGGAGAACACACGCTGTTCACCGTATGACACACTCCTATATACTCTCCTCATCTGAACAAGAGTACAGTCGTCGTATAGAAAACGTGCGGATGGATGTGACGGTATAGTGAGTGGCCGGGTATGTATGTATGCACTTAAGACGGGATTGTATGCCCTGCCACTTGCACAGACCGCACTCACTCGGCACGTTACTCGGCCTATAGGTCCCGTCTAGCTAGTTGTCGTCCCACGGACTCAAAGGAAAAGGAACCACCACAAGATCACATCCACCTGAATTCCTCCTACAATAAATCATCTCTGTACACTTGCCATCACACCAGGGTGAGACATTCTCCACTCCAACGAACTCCCAAACATCAGACATCCTGGCAGTAGGCAAGTCAACTCGAGAATTTGCACACGCCTTCCTCCCTATTTATCTCTCTACATAACTGTGACTTACATACATACATTCTTGCACACACACGTACTTTATATAAACATTAATGCAACTATAGACAGAAGATGTATTTATATCTTGATAGCATTAAGACGTGCAAATAAGGGATGAACAACACCAATGTCTATTTACTTAACGCGTGTCCAAGACATACACATGCAAATCTTACAAGGAATAGATTCGCGTGCGTGCTATTGAGAAGATCATTATGTGTGTACATGTATGGATATCATCTCATCACATAAAACAGATGATGCCTTATATTTTTAAAGATGCCTGCTACATGTCTATAGTAAATTCTCAGGAATAATTGTAAAAAGTGTTGTCAAATATTAGAGTATTGCTAAGGACATCAGCTTTTTCGTCGGCACGAACTAAAGGAAGAGAGGACAATTGCGGAGTTGACGTCGTTGTTGGCTGTGTGCGGACTGTTTATATAGTGTGGGGCATATATATATGTCTTGTCTGTCTGTCTGTATGTGTATGAACTATGAACAACGTGGAGATAGAGAGAGAGAGGCCAAAAGGAGACAGACGTCTGTTTTATTCTGTTCTGCACTTGAGAGCTTTATAGATGAGAAGAGTAGTGGAGAGAAGAGGCGGATTTGCCAGCTATTGACATAGTTATTTCCCATTGCCATTACATGCGTCTCGTGGCTGCTGTGGCTCTCTCTCTCTCAGAACAGTCGTCGGCTGGATATTCGCCTGCATGGCCTGCTTTTATGTGGCTGGATAGCTGCAAACGGCCGTCTTCTGCTCCTGCTCGTGCCTCCCTGCTCAAAATGGAACGAAAGCAAGTGAACTCAGCTAACTGCTGAACTTAAAGGGACGAACACGTAGGCAGAAGTCTGTCAGAATCACACACGCTCGACTCAACTCATTCTTATAGCACACACACACGTGCCTATACTCTCATCATATCTCCACATGAACTTAAACTACCAACGAATAAGGCTCTAGGCCAGTCAGCCAGGCTCTCTGGAGTTAAATACCAAAGTCAAAGCAAANCTCTCTGGAGTTAAATACCAAAGTCAAAGCAAAGCCCACCAACTAATACTACACATCCAATCTACACTTTAACTACTTTACTTATTATGCCTTAACAGATACGTAAATAGATATACACACATACGGACACACAAGAGCCACATCACACGAAGCACACTCCCTGGACTATGCCCTGGTGGAAATTCCCTTTTCTCCATACAATCCTAAAAAAATTACTGCGACTAATCAAAAAAATTAATCAAAAATTAAACCTTTATTTCCGCAAGCACCATAATGAATGAGTGGTCTAATAATTATTTGCAAAGATTCTTTTTTCTACTAAAATGTGAAAAATTATCTTCTCCATGCAATCCAAAAAAAAATTACTGCGACTAATCGAAAAATTATCCAAAAAGTAGAACTGTATTTAAGCTACACCGTAAAGAGGGGTTCAGTAATTATTTAAAAAGATTTTTCCTACAGAAATGTGAAAAATGTCAATCTTCCATGTCAAAATTTTGTAAGTTATTCTCAAGGTGAGGATTGAACGCTTTTTCCCCCGCTGGACTGTGCATAGTGTGACACTGACTCATACGACCTGGGCGATTCACATATTCAACCTTAGGCCTTCCTTTTATTACGTAGCTCTATGCATAGCTAGGTAGGACACATTCTGATGTTGGTTTATTTATACGTGCTCTATGTGAGTTCAAAGAGAGAGATTAACTATAGGGATATAAGTCTATTGTGTGAATGTAGTCGCATTGTGGACAAGGAAAGTGCGACGTGGCTTGCCTCGCCTTCCTTTAACTTTTAACGCTGCTCCTGCTGACTGCTATGGACTTTACTCTATTTGGCTTTAGCCAACAACGACGACGACAAATAGGAAAGTCATGGACAGACAGAGCGAGAGAGAGAGAGACAAGAGAATAACTAAAGTCAGCACATACACACAAACACACATGCTATACATACACACATAAGGCAAATCTACTGTGCACTAGGACAAACTTGTAATATTTAGTGACGTTACTACTTGCGAGCTGATTGAGCTGGTTTCCAAGTCTCTCTACGTCCAAGTAACTACCCAGAGGAATCATGTCAAGTCAATACACATTACACTCCCTATCTATATTGAAATCTCGAGCAATCAAAGTCAACTTCATCCATCTCGCTACACAACATTTATTATTTTCGACTCCTATTTTTCGACCACTATAGTATATATATAAAATTATAATACTTATATATAGAGAGTATATATATAGAGTGTATAGAAATGCAGGAGGATCGTCTCTATGTGCCCTAATAGAGCTAATAGGGAGGATATCAATAAAGTCCGAATAAAGAGGACAGTCGGGTGGCACAATGCCATCAAATTGTCAGAGGAGACCAGTGCATTATGTGCATGGTCACACTTTATACAATGCAAGGAGGCGCCCATAGCACTTCCCATCCACATCACAACAGTTCAACCTCTAACCCTCAAATTTTATTAAACTATTTAAATCATATATCCCTATAACATACTTATACATCTATAATATTCCAATATAAATTCAAATACTAGATGATTAAGCCCGTATGCGGACTAGTTGTACACTATAACATAATATTATGTATATTTCTCACATTGCCCTAAGTGGTCGCAATTGTGTTTCTCACATTGCCCCCAGTGCTAGAGTAATATACACATTGATCAATATCCAGCTCATCGAAGATAGCCGAGAGCCGAAACCCACCCCAGCCGACAGCCGAATTCAGGCATAGGCATAAATAACCTAACCTAACCTAACCTAACGTAATCTAACCTAAACAAACTCACTTAAAATTAAATAACCTAACGTAATTTAACTTAACCTAACCTAAAAATAAATAACTTAGCCTAGAATGTATGTCTTCGGCTGTCGGCTGGGGTGGTTTCGGCTGTCGGCTGTTTTCGATGAGCCAATAAGGGTGCATGACATGAAGTGAGTTGGTCAAAAGAGGCCCACCTATAGATACACCATACAGCTAATGCAATTTATGATATATAATGCATAGACTACAATTTTCCCATATCGATGCATAGATGTGTGTCTGTAAAAGTCGCATATAAATACTTAATGCAGATATAGTGGTATAGAAAGGATAAGGGGAGAGATAGGGATGAGGCTGTAGTGTGTATCATGTCACGTCAAATGCCAATGTATCCCAAGTTACTCAACTCGTCAACAATGCCTCCAAGAAAACAATGCTCTCTTGTCTGTCTTGTCTGACTGCTCATTTCTGGACGTGTACCAATAAGTGTGTCTGTCTCATCTGTAGGTACATACTGACTGACTGACTGCGACTCTTTCTTTGCTAGTGCCATGCACTTAGCACTTAGCACCATTGCCTTGACTCTATGGCACCAACAATCTTCCAAATACTCCAAATCCCTAACACAATATACCTAACAACTTCTACTGCGTCTTTGAGTTCGTGGACTTTTGGATATTTTGAAATATTTATTGGCTTTAGGTAAAAGTGCGGCGGCTTGGTTCTAATTTCTAATTGCAACCAGCGCATCCTCCCTCCCAATTATCCTATGTTACAATTTATTGTATAGAAGCATTTAAATCGTGAGCACATCTGAAATTGGGATAACAAAAACCTTTTCACTTGTTCACTTGTTGTGCACATTGTTGTAAAGGGATTTGACCATTCGAAACAGAGATAGGATGAAAAATAGGCCAGAGAAACACAATGGAACGTCACAATGTTTAATAATGCAATCCTACTACTATGAACTACTAGTGCAAGTGCAGGATGTAGATTTTAATAGATCAAATGCTCGCATACATAAAATGTATATATAACTACTAACGATAGGATATTATTAGGTAGTGGTATTCATTTGTAGCTGAATATTTCCATCGGCGATTATAATCCCTTTAAAAATTTATTTTTGTCCGAAATTTTTGGATTATTCTGATTATTTTTAAAGTGATCTACTCCAAAGACGATTGTTTTTTTACCTGATGATGAAAATTGGAATTTTACGATTATTTGAAATGTTCAGAATAAGCGCTTATATAATCACTGAAATTGAATACCTCTATTTTGTATGGTATAATGTGGGTATCATTAAGTATTTGTAGAGGAAGATGATTTTAGTAGGACATGATATTAGGACACGCCATTGGATTCCGTCGCGGGCTGGATGAAAAGGTTTTAGGAGTAGTGACGAAGCGGAGAATTGAAGATTATTCGAGTTTACATAACAATGGTAGCTAACTACGGTCGTGGTCGTATAATAGTTAGTGAGTGAGTGAGTGAGTAGTTGAGTAGTGTAGCAGTGGTTGGTAGTAATAGGTCGTAGATTTGTCTGAGTCTGATGTGACTACAATGCAATGTAGTAGAATGCACCGGAACGCAAGGAAACGTCAAGTTACTTTATTGCTTTGGCTTATTTGACTGTGTATTAAGTGTGCAGAGATAGGACGGATTGAGTTACGGATCCCTTGCGCTTTCCCTCTCCTGCTAGTGCTACTCCTGCTGCATATACGCCCAAAAGTTCCAAAGTGAACCAAATCAGCTAATATATAGAACAAAGTGGAAAGGCGAGCGTGGAAAAAGTCTATAGGCAAGTTACGGAGTTCCGAGGATGCGGAGGATGAGTGGAATGGGGATGTTCAGTTCCAATGAGACGAGATGAAATGAAATTTATAAGCTCGTGCACTGCCATTCCTCGCTCGCTCGTTCTCTAGATTAGAGCTGAACAAGCGATAGCGAAGGCTAAGTGCCCGACATTCTTATACATAAATATAGCACCTCTCCCATCTCTCTCTCTCTCTGTATAGCTATGTGCACTTAGATCAAATAAGCAGGGCACATTTTGAGGTACATTGGCGAGAGGAGGAGGAGACCTATAAAAAGCAGATACCCCAGCCAAAGCAGCAGCCGCCGCCCCCGAATTTCCCTACAAAATCGTCATCATCAACGAAACACTGAAATTAGGATTCAGGGGGGTCATTCTCGAAAGCTTTTTCAGTCCTATCCTAAAGTTAGGACTGAATTTAGGATTAGATTAATTCTCAAACAAATTCTACAGTTAGGATTTCTAAAAATGCGTCCTAAATCTGGAGTCGCTCTTCCCCACTACCAACCTGCGGCAGATTATTATTAGTTACGTATTTTAATAGTCGCTACTCGCCAGTGACGTCATTTTTTTAAACGTATTTTGATAGTCACCAGCATTCGCCAGTGACGTCATTTAATAAATTTTTTAATAATCTGCCATTCCTTATCAGTATATTTATTCTAGTTTCCTTGGGTTAGGTTAGGTTAAAATAATTAGATGCTCTTTTGCAACCGGTTACATTAGAGCACGTGCAGGTGCTCTATCGTAACTTAGATGCCTTTAGCCCTGATTCATGCACATACCCTGAAAAATCAAGGCCTGGCCTGGCCTGGATTCTCGTACATTCTACGTCTGCGACATATATACCTACTAAACCTGGACCCTGGGCCTTTAATTTAATATGTACCTATATACATATAGAAAAGTTGGGTTTGTATAAATTGTTGTTTTTCCATAAAATAATGATGTCAGTATAAGCAATGTTCAAATAAATGGAATTTCCTCTTTACTATCATTGTCGTAGAATAGTATTCAGTACCTATTCGAAAACAAAGAGGATTTTGGTAAGGCTATTGCTGCATAAAAATAATTAAAACAAGCCGCGACTCCCACTCCCTGACCAATTGTAAAAGCGTGTAAGTAAACACAAATGATGATAGTAATGATTTATTCAGATTATTGGTATTTCCAATACGGTGTTCATTTTAAAGAGTAATACATAATTAATTGTCAGATAGCTTTCTACTGTAATAGTGCCCATAATCCTGCGTCGTTGTAGTCTGTGACCCTTCATGTCAAAAAGCAAAGACAATAACAAATATATTCAGGCTATTTATTTTATGGTAAACAATTGATAGCATAGAAAAATATGTAGGAAAAAGTTTAACAGTAAAAAAAATGGTAATTAATTAGAAATAAATGAGGTGAAAATGAGACAAAGACAATACCATTGCAAAGAAAACAAAGATTTTCTCTTTTTTATTTTTGCGTTGACCTTAGGAGCGAGATCTCAGTTCCGATACTATCCATATTATTATTTCTAATACAGAATTTTATTCTGTTTCCATTGATTTAAACCTCATTACAATCGGAGTACACATTCAAAAGTTATTAGAGGTCAAAGACTATCCGGGTCGATTTTGGTCACCCTGTATATAGAAAATTACAGACGGATGCCTAAAATCAGGTTGATTGTGTGTTCGATAAGCAAAGATACAAATGTGAGGAGAGTTAATCTAGAAATCATAAAAAACGGACCAATTTCAATCCTTAGATGACCACGTGCGATTAGCCATTTTCTGAAGAACAAATCAGCATTGACATTCCATTGTTGAGAAAATTGTTGAGACAAAAGAAAAATTCGGGCTGAATTACTAAATAAAATGACTTCCATGGCCAGAAAGAAAATATTTGTGAAGGGAAACATAATGTAAAAGAGCATTTCAAATAATCCGTATAAACTGATCATTGCAAATCCAGAAATGACATGGATGACGAGAATGATGCCGAGGGAAATGGGAGTGACGATGTAGATGATTTGGTTGAAGTAGATGTTCATCAGGCGCATCATTGTGACCATTTTTCTCATCAGGGGTCGGATCTTGGGTTGTAGCTCTGGTTTTAACGCAAAATATGAATTCGGTTCGGGAGTTAGAACATTCGGAATATAAGTTGATAAAAAAAACATCCACTCTTGAGTTAGAGTAACGTAACCGATGCTAATAATTACGCCAGCGAGTAATCCATAAAGTCCAATGCTTGACCCGGCCAGAATAGCGACGAATAGTATTATCTGCAGCAAGGGATGTTCGGCCAGATTTAGGGGAAGAAACATGCGCATCATGATGTAAACTGGGCTATTCGAATTAAAAATGTTGAATAAGGCAAAAACAATCTGCAGAAATGGAATGGCGAAGGGCATCGAATAGAGAAATGTCCCGACTATATCAAACTTGCTCTCTTTTTTCCATTTAGGAAACGTTTCTAAAAACAACGAGTTATACAAATATTATTTAGATTTTATAATAAAACATTGTAAACATACAAAAAAGCGCCGCAAATAACCTTGACCTAGTGATCTGATTGAACAAAGTTGTATTTTATATGGTTCAACTTTTATAAATATTTCGATTGACAAAATGGCTAATTGATATATTTTTATTATCATTTGTTCGTTACCTTCAAACTTGGAGTCCATTCGGAAATATTCATTGGCGAAGTCAACACCATCTTTCAGATCAAACAAGATGAAATAGATGATTACTGCCCCCAAAGCACAAAACAAATCGTACATGATGAATAATATTATTTTCCGGGCGCTCATTTCAGGATCTGGTTGAAATAAATTCTTGAGTAGAACACCTGTGTGAATTGTGAAGCCGAACACAACCGCCATTGCAAATAATATGCAGTTAAATAATTTCAATTTCGAGTCACTGTAACGTAGTGTCATTGTTTTAGGATTAAACTCCAATGGAAAAAGTCGGAGGCGATGAACCACAGCGCAGCAGAGGTCCAATGATTTGATAGTTAATTTCGACAACATTTTCAAGAATTCCAGAAATTAAAGGCTGAGAAAATAAATTTTTATTTGTGGTTTAACTATTAAAAGAATTAAAAGCTTAAGCTAAGTGTGACGTTTTCTATCGTCGACTGCATGATTACTCGATCGAACCAAACAGAAATTGTTTCCTTATGTGGGTAGGCCAGTCAGTCTATATAATAATAAAATAAATTACATTGCTCCAAGAATTGTTTACCTACTGTTTACCAAATACGGTAACTATAGCCTACATGTACAGTACATCTAGTCAGGCAAATATTATATTCAATGAATTCTACGAATTTCGACGGATAATTGCATCAAGTTTGTATCAGCCACAACCGATCATCAGCCTAATAAGCTTTTAAATTACTTTAGATAATAACAATAACAATGTCCTATATATGATAAATATATAAATATATTCAAACGGTTTCTTTTGCAGGTCTTTATTTATTGGTTTTAGAAATGCCATTGTCATTTCATGTTTGAATGGTTGTCTCCGGTAATACGCGACTAACTGGACTTACAACAACAGAAAAAAGATTTAAGAAAAGATATGAATAGGAAATGAGATTTGGATAATAGAAATGATTTGGCATTTAGCGGACAATCCACCTTCAAATTTTCACCCTAAAACAATTCATTAAAACAGCTCACTACAATAATGGGAGTCCTCGTTTTATATTGTAGTGAGCTACTTTTTGGAAACACCTTTAAAAACCCGAATACCCTTTTGGGCAAAACTTTTGTTTTTCATCATGACAAGAACGACTGTCGTAACTTAAAGTTTTAATCAGTCATTATGTTTAATCAACATTTTAGAAAGAAACCTCAGTTGGAATTTTACAGAGCATCTACAATCTATACGCTCCTCTGAATTTGGAGTCATGGATAACTTATTTTATATAAAATTTTATTTTGGACGGTAGAAATTGCACAGTACGGTAAAACGCTATTTAGAGTTTGTAAAATCTCTTGTCTGTCAATAAACAGAATTAACAAATTAACACAAATGCACATCATCAAATTCAGCTTTCTTCTTCTAATCTGGGAAATATTTCTAAAAAACAACGCATTAATTTAAACCGTCGATGATGCCTTATTATTTGTTATACTTTAGTTATTTACTACTGCTCACCAATTGTTGTTGTCTCTCAAGGTTCATTCGTTCTGTTTTTCAGTTAAAATAGATTATATTATAGTTATTTGGGAACCGTTAAATGTAATACCTACATTTTTTTAAAAAAGATTTCCCGTTAAATTTGAACTTGTCAGCAACTGCCTTCAAATATATACATACAGCAAAGTTAGGTTTGTATAAATTGTTGTTTTTCCATGGAATAATGATGTCAGCATAAGCAATTTTCAAATAAATGGAATTTCCTCCTTACTATCATTGCCGTAGAATAGTATTCAGCATTCGAAAACAAAGAGGATTTTGGTAAGGCTATTAGAATTGCTGCATAAAAATAATTATAACAAGCCTCGACTCCCACTCCCTATCCAATTATAAAAGCGTGTAAGTAAACACAATAGATGATAGTAATAATTTATTCAGATTATTGGTATTGTCCAATACGGTGTTCATTTTAAAGAGTAATACATAATTAATTGCCAGATAGATTTCTACTGTAATAGTGCCCATCCTGCGTCGTTGTGTCTGTGACCCTTCATATCAAGAAAACAGAGACAATAGCAAATATATTCAAGCTATTTATTTCATGGTAAACATTTTATAGCATAGAAAAAATATGTAGGAAAAAGTTTCACAGTTAAAAAATGGTTATTAATTAGAAATAAATGCAAATGAGGCGAAAATGAGACAAAGGCAATACAATTGCAAGGAAAACCAATCTCATTTTTATTTTTGCGCTGACCTTAGAGGCGAGATCTCATTTCCAATACTATCCATATTAGAATTTCATCCTCTTTCCTTTGATTTAAACCTCATTAAAATCGGAGTACCCGTTCAAAAGTTATTAGAGGTCAAAGACTATCCCGTTCGATTTTGGTCACCCTGTATATAGAAAATTACATACGGATGCCTAAAATCAGGTTGATTGTGTGTTCGATAAGTAAGGATACAAATGTGAGGAGAGTAAATCTAGAAATCATAAAGAACGGGCCAATTTCAACTCTAAGATGGCCACGACCGTCTAGCCATTTTCTGAAGAACAAATCTGCATTGATGTTCCATTTTATGGAAAATTGTTGAGACAAATGAAAAATGCGGGCTGCATTGCTAAATAGAATAACTTCCGCGACCAGAAAGAAAATATTTAAGAAGGGAAACATAATGTAAAATGGCATCTCAAATAATCCGTATAAACTGATCATAGCAAATCCAGAAATGACATGGATGACGAGAATGATGCCGAGGGCAATGGGTGTGACAATGTAGATGATTTGGTTGAAGTAGATGTTCATCAGGCGCATCATTGTGACCATTTTTCGGATCAGGGGTCGGATCTTGGGAAGGAGCTCTGGTTTTAATGCACTATATTTCGGGTCGCCAGTTAAAGCATTCGGAACATAAGTTGATACAAAAAACATCCACTCTTTAGTTAGAGTAACGTAAGCGACGCCAATAATTAAGCCAACCAGTAAGCCATAAAGTCCAGTGCTTGACCCGGCCAGAGAAGCGAAGACTAGGGATATCTGCAGCAAGGGATGTTCGGCCAGATGCAAGGGAAGAAACATCCGAATCAAGATGTAAACTGGGCTTTCCGAATTAAAAATGCAGAATATGGCAAAAATAATTTGCAGGAATGGAATAGCGAAGGGCATCAAATAGAGAAATGTCCCGACTATATCAAACTTGCTCTCTTTTTTCCATTTTGGAAACGTTTCTAAAAATACAAGTTATTCAAATATTATTTTGATTTAATATATTGAATTTATTTTTATTTTAATTCATTAATATTTTTAAATTTTATGTCATTATTTATTTAGATTAGGTATTATAATTAATGAATATTTTTAAATTTTAAATTAAATTTATTTTCATTTATTTATTTATATCTATTTAATTTTAAATATTTTTTAACCCTAGAATGGATGAACTGCCTTGATAGACAATGGTTAATAATGCTTTATTTTTTTGTTACTTTCAAACTTAGAATCCATTCGGAAATATTCATTGACGAAGTCAATAGCATCTTTCAGATCGAACAAGATGAAATAGACAATTACTGCCCCCAAAGCACAAAACAAATCATACATGATGAATAATATGATTTTCCGGACGCTCATTTCAGGATCTGGCTGAAATAAATTCTTGACTAGAACTCCTGTGAGAATTATGATGCCGAACGCAACCGCAATTGCAAATATTATGCAGTTAAATAATTTCAATTTCGAGTCACTGTAGCGCAGCGTCATTGTTTTAGGATTAAATTCCAATGGGAAAAGTCGTAGGCGATGAACTACAGTGCAGCAGAGGTCAAATGATTTTATGGTTAATTTCGACAACATTTTCAAGAATTCCGGAAATTAAGGGTTGTGAAAATAAATTATTATTTATTTGTGATTTAACGATTGAAAATTTTAAACGCTTAACATAAGCCGAGTGTGTTGCGTGTGTACGTGTTCTATCGTCGAGCGTTGGCTTCAACAAACGGAAATTGTTTTCTTAGAGGTAGCCAAATAATAAAAATAAATTACATTGCTCCCAGAATGTTTACCAATTACGACAACTGCATGAATCTAGTCTCAGCATAGGCAAATATATACCATGTTCAATTAATTCTACCAATTCTCTATTATTCCTATATTTATACTTTTATTCCTATATTTGCATTACCTTTCTAAATCAGCCGCAACCGATCATCCTCATAATAATTTAACCTTTTAAATAGATAATAACAACGTTCTAAATAAACAAATGTCAAAAGGTTTCTTTAGCAAGCCTTTATTTAGTAGGTACTATATCATATCTGTAGAATGCCAGTGTCATGTCCATGTCACCGTCTCAATGGTTAAACATTCCTTAAAAAATTAGACATTTCAACTACATTTTGATTGTCTGGTGCGAATGTATCATGGAAAGTGACTTCAATCAGTCATTGTCATTGGGTTGTCTTCATCCTAACTAAAAATTAAAGCAAAGTGGACGATCTCAATGATTGAACTCTTTTTAATTAGGTACCCATGCTTTAATTCTAATTCTAATTAAAAGTCAATACATGTGTAAATAATAAATAATAAGATTAACACTTGAAAAAACTAATCTAAATCTTCTATGTAAAGTCAAAAGTCATAACGCGATTGCATGGGCAATCGTCGTCCGTTTGGGTACACGGTGTTCTATTATTCTAATTTTTATACCTTAAACTATAAAGATCACAAACCTGTAAAGATTTAATCTATAAGCCATATATCCCAAATGAATGGAGTATATTATGACACAGCATTGAACCCGACGAATTCTACTGGAAATAACTGGTCAGAGTTGTTTGAGAAATATAAAACGTTGGCTAAAATGAACCTAAATAATCTACTAATCTACATTTTGACTGGGAATGGGAAAACGGACAGAAACTCTTGGAAAAATTGATATGACTGAGGCAGTCACATTTAGAATGTTGACTAATCATTCTAGGAACTTATATATTCCTTCTTATTTCTGATAATGAAACTGGACAATAGGGCCGACAATAGCAAAAGAACATTCACGTCCAATTCATACTCATTTCTCTGCATGTACCATACAAAATAAGGCGGGTTTTCTATATTAATATTAATTTAACATCTAATTTCTTACTATAAGGTAATCAACATGCATCAATTACTATAGAACAATTTATAGGTAGGATCAATAGCGTCACCTCAGGAGAACAATATCGTGATATTAAAGTAAAGACACGGGGCTAGTTCTACTACTCCCACACTACTCCAGAAACATGTAATGTTGACTTAATAACGGCGTAGCCAGAAAATCCATTTGGAGGTGGTTTAACCATTCATCACTTTTAAATATATGGCTTGTATGGTTTTGCAATGTTGAGTCAAAATTGAATGAAAATTAGCGCAATTGGCGCGAAGCACTGAAATTTTTCCATATTTTTCGCCCATTTTTCCAAAAATTGGTTCTTTTTCTCAAGATTTGGTGAGGGCTTGAGCCCCAAAGCTCTCCACATGGATATACACCCTTGTTGACTTCCGAAGGTTCTTAGTAGTTACATGACATGGCCTGACTAAGTGTTTACCGTCCTTCCTGCTTCTTTCTACGTAGACGGAGCCTAAGCTAAACTGGGAGCTCGAACGTTTCCTGTCTTTTTAGAGAAAATTAGGAACATAATAAAAGGAACTTCCAATATTCCCCGAAATATTTTTCTAATTAATATATAATGTGAATATTGAAAATCTAGGAGTGTGTTACTGTAAGTTTATAGAAGTGTGTAGGTCTAAATGACACGTGTGTGTACGGTGTGTGAATAGGTAAATGCAAATGAACAATTTCTCTGCTTTAAGGAGGGGTTTCAGGTTAGCAAAAACCGGATCGAAGGAAAACTACTCCGAATCTACCATAATAAAAATAAAGACAACATATTTGAAATCTACTCATATCTTTCAAGGGAGTCAGGAACAAACATTTAAAAAGAAATTCTTTTTCAGTGTTTGCAAAAATTTCCGTTTTTTGGAGTGGATTATGCAAGGATAAATTGTATTTTGATGTTTATCGCATATTTAGAGGAAGAAAGTTTCGACCGGTAACTCCTGATATGCCCTCGGTATTTCATAGATCTATTTTTCAAAATATTTCGTTAAACTATGTTTTCTCAAATTGTTTTCCTGTTTTTGGGATTTCGTATTTCAAGTCGACCACACCACGGCGACAAGCTGCTTCATGTTATTCTTATGGGAAAATTTTATTTTTTTTGTCGCACAATATATCCTCCTATTTCAAACCTAGCACCTTTCCTTAATGCCTTTTTATTCTACTATCAGGCACCTTTCAGCTAATTCTGCCAGGTAAGATAATGGAATTAAATTTTTATATGCTGAAATGTTTTGACAATTCTATAGTTGACATGCAAAAGTAGGTTAAATCTGTCGTCCTTGCTTCTTTTTTGTTCTTAGTTGTCGTTTATTTTGAATTTGTCGCTGCTAACAACTTGACGAGGCTATTTTATGTCTAAGTATACGTGGATTATCGATAAGTCGAGCTGAGAAGGAATCGAATGGAACCATCCATCCCATTTCTCTCGCTGTGGCCTTAATTTTACTTGGTAGTTGGTCACTCGAGTGAAATGAAATTCAAAATGTTCTTCAATTCCTTTGCATCTTCCTTCATTTTTATTGTGGGCCTTGAAAGAGCGATGTGCATCCCTAATTTGTCATTTTACAAAAACTGCGATTTCAATCTCGTCAGTTCAAAGAATTCTGTTTGGGTTTCACACTTCTTGGCCTACAATCAAAATGGACAGCCATGGACAGTGGCCACCCCGGATTATGACAAATTCCAGTTTGGACGGGATGAAAACAAACCACGGTATTTGTCGAAGAATCTTTGCTCTGTAAACATTTTAATGGAGTACGAAAATTCATTCTTCTACCTGAGGAAAATGTTTGGTAGAGAACTAAATCGACGCCCATCTGCATTCATTCTTCTCCATGACAAAAGGATGACAGAAACTGGAAACAAGCGGTGGCTACGATTTCTCAGTTCTGAGTTGGTGAGTCCCCTTTTCATTGTTGTGGTCGATAATGAGACTCATCATTCAGTTTACGCTGGACACCTCTACAAAAAGTACCCACCGACTTTGGAGTCGTTAATGGATAGGAAAATATCGAAGGAAGAAGATTGGGAAACAGTTTGGTACTCTCTGAATGGACATCTCCACGGAATGATCATTGCTGGAATAGATGTAGGCTTTCCTTCGCAATCTGCGGAATGCAGGGAGTCTGTCTACTCTTTAATAAAGAGGTCCCTCAAGCCGTGTAAATCCGCACACAAAGCAGTTGGGAGAATGGCAGATAAATTTAATTTCACGGCAGTTTATTTACAAAGTAGTGTAACTATTGTCGCTTCAAAAATGGAACAATGCGGAATGATCTTGATGTTGGGAATGCAAACGGCGAGCACGTCGATAAGTTTTTTGTGGACGACATTTACAGAAACCTCTGTGGATCTGATTCCCATCTACTGCGAGCCCAGCTCTGAATTCCTCGACGTCCCGTTGACAGTTTTGGGGCGGGGAACTTTCGATGTGCCTTGCTGGCTCCTGATCTTCTCTCTCTTTCCACTTTCATTTTTGGTGTTGGCTGTGGCAACGGCGGGTTCCTCCATCCGCCAAAAACTAAATTGGATCCTCATGTCCTTAGTGGCTGTTCTTCTCGATCAAGAAGTTTCGTTCAAAAAGAAAAGGAGTCTCTACATGCTGGTCGTCCTCGCGGGATTCCTCATTACTATTCAGTACGGGACATACATAACAAGCCAAATAATTGCTCCACCTGACAAGAAACAATTTCAGAATTTTAAAGATCTCATTGATAATGGGTACAAGTTTTTGCGGCAGATTGATATGCGAATTGGAATTGATAATGACTGGACTATTTTGTTTGAGAAATATAAAATGTTGGATAAAATGGATTCGAGT
>JABASI010003600.1:0-16063 GCA_019776505.1 Tomocerus nigrus
CTTACTTGTCTTCTCCAGGATTAATTTGGAACTCCACTTCTGATGCTGTAAACAATGAATAAATTGCATTAAAGCCACAGTTGCATAAAATATTGATAAAATTATCCAGGCGAAAAGAAATGTGAATGGAGTAGTTAACTGTAAATATCCATGCAAGAACATATGAAAACAAAGATTATAATATTATATGAGATGTATATACCAGTTATGCAAATTAGTAGTGTAAGATAGGACAATAAAATTGCATAATATACCTCTTAGAGTACATGGCGCGATGTGAACGATAGAACGAAGTAGTTTGGCTAAGACCTTGATTTTTAAGTCCTAACTTTGTTCTAATGCAGCTTGAATAAGACACACACACCCTTCCTGATTACACTTTTTACCTTGCTCAGCTCTAACAAGAGAATCTGTTGTGTTCTATTCTATTAGGAGGGAGGAATAAAAGTTACAGATAATTTTTTGCAAATCAGCAAAGCTCAATTTGGCATGTAAGCACTTTTTACATCTTTGTGCATCGTAGTAGCTGCTGAATTAGCTAAGCTCTCTATTCTATCACTTGACATAAGCAAAAGTAGCTGATTGCTGAACATTACCATTCTATTCTTACACTTGCACTTTGTGAATTCATGTAGGCAAAGGCGGGTAAAAAATCCCAGGATTCCAATCCAAACTCGCCATCTCTACCACAAACGATGGGGTATCCTCGATTTTGTTGCAGGCGATGTTCACAGCGAGGCGTTTGGGTCTTCAGAATGTTGATTGTGTTTCGAGCATCCATTTTCTCATAGCTCTGCCTCTCTGCCATGATCAGACAATAGGAATTCTTCCATATTATGCAATGCAGTGCACATTGAATCGAATCCAAGTAGACCAACCAACCAACCAAGAGCAGCAGCAAAAGCAGTTCGTGTATAAAACTTCTCTCTCTCTAACATTGCATTGGGATTACGAATTGCAAAGTTTCTGATGATGACTCCTCGTCCAGTTCTTCCATGCATTGAAAATCTGTCTATTTCTCACATTAAGACAAATTCTCGGAAAGTCCAAGTATGCAACTGCGTTTTTGATATCTGTAGCTAATGCCACATAGCATAGGAACTTACACGCATATAGAATCCTCATTTCTTTGATGTATTACAGACTATGGCTGTGTAAGTATATAGAACATAGTTTCTATACATTCTACATGGGGATAACATGACTATGTGCAATAAAGCAAAAGCTAAAGGTAGAATTTTATAGCTACTGGCTATATATTATACTCTAAAGAAGTACTATACTACTTTGCACTTTGCTCAAGCTGTTAGATCATCTTGTCTAAAGTTTTTCTTTAATATAAATAGTGCTGTGTGTGTGAGGAATAAGTTTATTGTTGTTATAATAAATGTGTATATGAAGGAAAAATAGAAATACGTGCAATACATAGTAGCAGTCAGAGGGAAACTAAAACGAATTCAACAATTCTGTTATTCCATAATATTATTTGTATAATTCTTATCGTACGCTTCGTTTCGTTTAGCTTAGGACATTACATTCGCTTTTTAGCATTGGACGACTATGCTTTTGCAAGTAATCACATAACATTTCTGAGTGCATGTTATGTTTGTATTTCTGTGTGATATTGTGTGCTGCTAGCTAGCATGGGATATAATAATCTCAATTTGAATTCTAATGCAATGTAATGTAATATTGTGCTTTGCTTACGTTAGCTTTCGTTGTGCACACCAAATCTCCTTCCCTGCCTCTCTTATACACACTTGGAATAAACAGAATGTCCTCGACGAACGAAGCAAACGAAACCACTTGCAAATTGAAGTTGCAAATATTATATGCCATTCCACGCATATGCTTATGTAGTATTAGTATGTAGTCGTCTCTTTCTACCACTACCATGTTGCATGTAGCCATGTACTATTCTAAATATGTTGTCATATTACATTATGTAATGTGAAACTGGCTGACTAACTTAAAGCTAAAAGATAGAATGCCAATGATGACTGTATAAAATAACATATGCATTCTCCATCTATACGTAGATCACATCACACACTAATAAAATATATGCATTAGGTAGGCAGAATTGCTGAGTAGAGAATACTAGAGACAGGGACAGGATCCTCCTATGGCTCTTGGCAATATAATATTACTATGTCTATTTGCCTGTGTGCTCTATTGTCTCCTATTATATCTAATGTAATAAGCTTGCCTTTTGCTTATCTCCTGTTTTGTTGTTGCATTGCATTCTGAATTTTCTCTCCTCACTGTCTGTCTGATGTAACTTAAACTAATGCAATGCAATTCTACACTTTATGATTTCAGAGCCATGATTCTTACTCAGCTTTGTCTCTCTCTCTCCCTTTTTCAATGGATTTAGTCCACTCAGCTTATACGCAATGTGCCACTCGTAATAAAACCTCCAGATTCCAGACTCACATCAATTTACTTCGCTTTTTAAATGCATCTTTACCATTTTATTACAGACTATAAATAAATATACTCTTGTCATGCCATTAAATAAAATATGTATAATGTATACTAACACCATTGTAGATTATTCCTGTATGCAAATATTTTTTCATAGATAAATATTTAGATCGTTAAATCCTTCGCTTCGGCACCTGAGACATTCAATTACGGGCAATTAGGTTCTTTGTTGTGTGTGTGGGATGAATTTATGTAATGTACGGAAAAAGTTACACGTGAAAATGTTTGTAAGAATCTAAATTGTGAGAAAAGTGTTTTTAATTCATTGTGGTTCTATTAGGCAATGATATTATGTATACGCACATCCTTTAAGCTGTACTATATAAGAAGGCAGTATGAGCAGAAATCAAAGTCGGCACATTGTGAATAGATTTTGAATTAAGTAATGTATGGTTTGGTTTACTAATAGTATACATTTCTTTCCCTCTCTCACTGACTTTCTAAGATTTTCTTCTCATATTTATGTATAATTGTAAAACTGCCGAAATAAATTCCTTGAGACTTCACTAGACTTCTTCCCTCCACCATCAAGTAGATCTCCCAGAGCTAATAGTAATTACACACAACAGAAAACAAAACAAAACAGACTGGTTTCTCTGTCTGACAAGAAGTACATGTTGGTTTTCGAATGGCTAATTTTCTTCATCCTTTAGTTTATACTCTTGTTCATGTCTATATAATAATATGGTCCATGGTTCTCATGTGGCCTATGTGTATCATTGTTTATTAGGGGGAAGTATTTAGTGTACCTTGTTTTGGGGCTTGGCCTGAATGATACCACGAATTCGATAACAAGTAGGTAATGCCCATTTACACTCTTTATATTCCAATGGATATATCCCACACACACACTGACTGAAGTTACTGAACACTCTGAAATTGATCCAGAACAAATTATTATTCTCTTTATGTCATGATAATCCACATAATATCCGTAGTTCAGTTCTATAACCATTTTGCCTACCTAATTAGATAGGGTCCACAGTCCACATATTTTATTATGGTCCGATTTTATTAATACACTATTTACAACATGGACAGATGTAGCAAACATAGAAATTATTGTCGGGAATGCCAAATGATTGAAGTTTAAACTTTTAAATGTATACTACTTTCAAATATTAGGGTTATTTTATTCCTTGAAAATATTGTCCATAAATCTGAATATTATCCACAGAACTATAACTCTAGAGAATTCTGGGTTCTTTCCGTCATTACTGCTTTATTTGTAACAAGGAATGTCCAATGTTAATGCTCATTTTAATGATGCGTATGCACAAGTCTCCAATTAATATGAATTTATAACATTTAAATCAGTCTAACATTTATGTGTACATAAAAAGGTTCATGTTATGTACATCATCATCAAAACTCATGGTTAAAGAATTTCATCAAGCTCTATAATTTGTGTCATCAATGAATGATTTTTATTGTTTCTATCAATGATATGTATTGTGTATATAGTGTATAAGATGATGATATTTGTAGATAAGGTCACATTCCCATAAATGCATCTGTACTCGGAATATACATACATACCTTACCTATAGGATGTTTGTAGGAGTTATGTATGGGACAAGATGGGATTAATAGCCCAAGTCAATAGTGGACTCTAGAGTGTAAGTAAAGGAAAGACAAGACAATGACAACGACCTAACTGTGCAGTGTAATGGCATAAAGAGCTTGGAAATGAGTCCTGCTGTTTTATCGCTTTATCTTTGCTATAATGTAACACATACGAACACGTTGTTCTGTACTCTACCTTTTATGCTATTTATACACAGTGGACTAAAGAGTTGAAATGAAATAAATGTGTGTTTACTTTGTAAATGTCTATAATTACAGTCCCCTTAAGCTCTTCACAGGAATTAAATAAGTAAAAGTGAAGGAAACTCCTCTTCAGTGTCTTCTGTCAAGAATTTCATTATGAAATATTGTTTAGAGCACGTGTTTACGCGACAATGTACACAGAGCAAATTGAAACGTATAAGATTAAAGATGAGAACAATAAGGATGTCCTCACGAAAGAATGAAATGCGAAACACTACGTAATAATATTAGAGTGAAAATAGCATGCAAATAATGATGTGATCTTCTACATATTTATTAGTAGTACGATATTATTTGCGTCAAGAGAGGTTCAGTCTCCATTCGTTCATTGATTTGCTATGTAAAGTGTTGATATGGGCATAAGAAAATATTTAATCCGTAGAAAACCAGTTAGTATCTGTACATCTATCACGTAATCAGATTTTATTGTGTGTTCGTAATAAGAACAATTACCTGCTGTGGATTTTTGGCTGTAAGGGAACTGAATTGGAGTGTACATAGTCAGTGTAGATTTATTTACTCAAGCGAAAGGCATCTATAGAAATCTCGTTTTATTTTGAATAGAGAATCTCGTTAGGTGATTCTAAGTAGAACTTCTGGAGCTTTGAAAGGAGGGAGTGGAGAATAAAAGGAGTTGACTGGAGTCTGGAGTCCAGTCCATGTCCGAATCAAGTTGACTTGACTTTCTGATGTACTAGGCTTTTCTTTTCTGTGGGACAGAACAGGATCAGGATTTTCTATAATGGGACGATGTGTTCTGTCTCTCTGTATGACAGAAGAGCCTGAATCCCATTCCAGCAGCGTCCAGTCCAGACCAGACGAGATCAGAGCAGGCCAGGCCAACCAGATGGAATAAAATAAAGAGAAAACCGGTTCGGCTGCTGGGACAGGCTCATCCAAACCACATTGTACCACATCTCATTGCAATAGCAAAACCAGAGACTCTACTCTTATTCCCTTTTCTACCTACATATTCACAAGTTCCGTCTCCCGACAACTATCTATTTGCTTTTTTACTTTACAAACTCAAATCTCGTCCGTGTGCACATAAACCTGCATTTGCATTTCACTCAGCTTGATATTTTATATGGCGAATTATCCTCAACTAACTTCTCTACAGATATATCCCAGACCACCCTACCAGCAATTCTAACAACACTCCACTATGTGTGCATACTATTTACGATTATCCGAGCTACTGATCGTGAGCCAATTTGAAAATCTAACCCTTGTCCTGGAATTCTAATTGGTCGGGCACACTTCTTTCATGTCCTCATACTATTTTCCCTACAGTAAACAATCCAAGAATCCAACTACTATCGAATCAACACACAACACAGAATTCACATAATACCATTCATTTATTTAGGAGCACTCATCATCTCATCAGTATCACTCTTATTCAATTAACCATCAAATATATAAGAATGGACACGAAGAATCTATTGAACAGGATAGCAAATGTTATTTATCAACTTCGTAAAAAATTAACAAAGGAATTATTACTTTTATCCTACAATGTATTTGTTACATTTTAAAGATTCTAGAAACTAAAGACAAATATTTGTGCAAACTATATAAATACAGTTTGCGTGTGCTTGTGCTCTAATTATAGTTAGAATTTGTAATATCGTTTCTTTACTGGGGAAACTAGTAGTTAATCATAGTTCATTATGTGTGCGTAGGTATGTGTATAAAATTAGGAAATGGCAGAGGCAGAGTACCTAAATTTGCATGGCTGCTTTTAATTTTAAAGAGTCAAAAAGTGTGCACATGCATAATATGCGGATCCCGATCATGAAATGAATGTCATGCTTTCCATTCTGACTTAAGGATACATAGAAGCTTTGTACTAGAGTCAAAGTATGTTAGTAAAAAAGCCGGCACGGCAGTTTCTGTGAAAATATGAGTTTAGTTTCAATGGAGGTTTATAGACATGAATACATAGGAAATTAATGGCTCTCTCGACTAGGTTTCTAATAAGAAGTAAACTGAAAGAGAATGGAGAATAGTTAGTCTTATAGAGGTAGAGCATGTGCTCCTAATCTCGTCTATATCTAAATGCCCGAGTCATGTTCTGTGACTGAACAAGAGAGAGAGAGAGCATGGCCTTTTATTTTCCATCGAAGAATGCTCAACTTCAAATCAGGTGGATATGAATTACATCACGAAAACTTCCTTTTCATTTACTACCTCTGCACTGCACTATATATGCACCTAAAATATTACCTGCACTTTATATATCCTTATAGTAATTGTAAATCTACTAGTGAAATTAAGTCAAGTTAAACGAAATTGGTATATAACATTGGATTTCATCTATACCTACATGAGGGCTTTGGATTTTTACTATTATACCCTTCAGTGGTAATAACTCAATAGAAATATAGTTCAAAGTACAAGCCATAAATATTTTCATGCTTTCTTTTCTTTCATAGATTTCCTCGTGAGTCGTTTGAAACTATATCTACACTCATCTTATATAGATTTCATACACATACAATTAATATCCTATCAGATCTGTTATTTTTTTCTGTGGCTAACGCAAGAGAATGCAATGCGGTAATAGTACAATCACATAGCAGCATACTATAGTTAATCTATCATCTGTATAAGAGATAGGATATGAAATATTATAAGATAAAATGAAATATACCTAATTATATATTTAAGACAGGTCGTAACTCGTAATTTGTAAGAACATAATGAAGGAACTAAATAGGGCAGCTAATATACAGACAAGTTAATATCAAATTATATAGAGTTTATCATAATATTATTATGCACAGGTAGACATATAGAATTTAAGAATGTAACATCCTATAATATTCAGACTATACAATCTATAGACACAATAATAAGGTAGTCAACTACGGTGCACTTTATGTGTCGTGCTATGCTACAGTGGATATTAGATATCAGATTAGTTTTAACGCGAAATGAAACAGCTGGCTTATTATTTGCAGAATCTGTATATACAGTAGTAGCTCCAATCTGCAGTGCAACCGAACTCAATCAAATTCGCACATGGCACTTCTCTTTACTCACTTCACTCAAGATAACTTAACTTGCTCGGCTTTGCCGACTTCATACATGCGTTATGCTCCATATCTTGTACACATTGCGAAAATACTACGAAATTAGATGCATAATAGCTCTGAGCACTACTTTGTGCTAATTCATTGTGACATTCCTATATACTTTCCTTGTTTATATATTACTACTAACTACTTATCATTTTACGTACCAACGAATGGCAAAAGCTATTCAAAATATAAAAATTACACTTTATGCACTTCACAAAAATTGCCTATAGTATCAAAGAACATTATTTATGCATTTTTAGGAAAATGTGAATCTAAACAAATACAAAAATGCAAAATATAATTTTATTATTATTATATTTGTGTAGGGTGGGTACAAGTTTAAAAAATTAGTGTAGGTAGGTACACAAGATTTCTATTTTACAAGAAGCTACGTCCCTAGCTTCTTTTCGGCATCTTAACCGATCCGTGATCCCTTGCATCTGCATAAATAGTGGAACTCATTTAAATTCATCAGACTTACGCATATAATATTTTTCTTTGCAACTTATGCGTAATATTTGCATAGCTGTTGGTATAGTTTGCATTTTACATTAGTATCAGTGCATGCAGTTGTATTTTCTTTGAACAGATAGAATTATGTAGGTGCAATATAGACAAAGTGCTTTTATTGTTTGTTTAGTAGAGTAACACATAATTAGAAATCCTATGTTATGGGTATAAAAATGTAACATGTTGCAGAAATGGGGATTTAGTGCGAATATACAATATACATGTGAATGATTCATTTGTAAATATTATGTAGGTACAGATAGCTCCTTCGTTATGCTAGATGCGTAAAAGGTGAACAAGGAGTAGGTAGAAATAAAAGGCTGATTAAAGCAGGCGAGTGGATTAGGATAGAGGTAGTGAAATTTATTAGATTCTTATTTCCTGCAGAGTAGTATGATGTGAGTAATCCAAATGAGGATATAATATCAGTATCTAGATAAGGATGTAATTATTTGCGTACGTACTTACTTACTATCCATGTGGTTTTGCCAAGAGTGTTTTGTGAAAATAGTAAATAGCATGTGTTGAGGCATTCAAATTCAAAGTTGAGAGAGTGGAATGATAGTCGTTCGTACGATTGTTCGCATTGATTGTGTTTCACATTAGAGAAAAATGGAAAAAGATAGAGAGAGACACACGCAATATGCAATGCAATGAAATGCAACAAAAAGTAAACTAAAGTAAATATACTATTATCTTGGGGGGATAGGATTACATATAGTACAAAGCTGTATATATAATACAGAACAGACATTATTAGATAAATTCTATTGTGTTCAGTTGGCAGAACAAGAGAGTTATGGATTTTAATAGGTTCTCTGCATACAGCTCAGTAGAAAATGTGAGTGGAACTGTTTACGATGTTGTAATGTTGAGACAGATTATTATTGTAAAGGAATTAGTGGAGGAAAGATTTGATCGTTTTGGGTTTGACTTTGAGTTGGTTGTTGAATTCCGTTGGCTAATGTCTTTAGAGTGGCAAGGAACTAACTATCTGCGTAGGTACGTGGTTGAAAACTTTTCCCTCGCTCTTTCCTTCCTTCTATTAACGCCTTGGCACAATCGACTATATCAACACTAACGATTACTTAGCATTAGCATTGTGTCTTGTTGTTTAGAATTGAGTTGTGATGTGAGACTGAGTGTCTGACTCGACTCAAGACTCAAAGTTCTCTGAGACTGAGTCAAAGAGAGAAATGTAGCTATTAGCTAACACTTATGTGATTGCAATGTGATGGGAAATGAACTTGGAACATAAAAGAATTCCTTTTCTTATACTTAGACACTAAATATATAAGGGGAGATGTAGGATAGAGAGTTTGCTTTTGATTTTTCTCCGTAGCATGATCGTGCATTGGATTTGCGAGATGTTTTCTTAGTTTTCCAACGTGCTATATCTTGTATATACACAGTCGGTGATTTAATGATGAGCTTGGATGATGCTGAAAGACTAAAAGAGAGTTGTCCAAAGAAAAGTTGTCCTATCCAAATGTATATAGATGGGGATCTCGGATTTCCTCTGTGGTTTTCATCATTCTTCAGAGATACACTAATGTGATCTTATGTCAGTACACGAAGAAGGACGGGAAGTAGTGTGAGTGAGAATCTAACGGACCTCAACTCATCTCAATCTAAGCTCATGATAACTTCTTTTCTGTCTATCCAGATAAGACAACACCACTTTTTAACAAGTGGCAAAAGGGGAAAATGAGACAACAAAACTTGCTTCCTCATCTTCTTTTTCCTTCCTTTATTTTCTTGGCCTAACTTTCGACTTTTCCTACAAAAGTACATCATCCCATCCAAGAGTCTCAAATTCTATTAGCACACGCATAACTATTTCTTTTCAACAACAACTTACAGACACTTTTGAATGGTGAAAAGGAGTCTAACTTCCTTTTTGCCAACTTTTTCAACCAATACATAAAGAATCCATTGATTTTCTCATTTTTTCCTCTTATGCATGCATATTTAGTGTTTACATTCATGTGTATCAAAAATTTGTAGTTAATTCCAAGGAGAATGTGTTTGATTCTGTGGAAAAATGATATCAAAAGTTCCGACATTGCGACTTGACTTTAAATCAAGATGAATTTCAGCAGATGTGATAGAATGCATACGTTGAGACGTGGAGAAAAATCAAAGGAATAATAGAGAAATAGAGATACTAGAGATAGATGATAGAATGTTGTAATAGTGGAGCTAGGGTGCGAATTCAAATTCAAATATCTACCTTAAGTGCTATTGTATTGTAATCACACGTACTAATGTAATGTAATGGTACGGCCGAAGGCAAGGGCTGATCTAAGCTCAACTTGAGATGAACAGCTTGAGACAAGCTTTGTAAGATATCTCTTCTCTAAGCCTCCAATTCAAATTCAACATAAAACAAGGCTGAAGCTTAACTTGCTCGCCTATTTCTAAAAGACAGCATAACACATGCATCCAACTCATGTCGAAACAAATCAAGTCAAAGTGAGACGAAAAACTTACAAGTTAGCATTCAACAGAGAAGATTCTAAATATCATCCCTCTTCCTCGCACAATTATGTAGAGATATTCTATAGGGATCTCACTGTATCTGATTACAACATCATTCTAAATGCATTTACTATTTAGCAAATTGTAAGTTTGTGAATTACATTAGTAGATGTATTCATACAAACTGTTGACAGCATATAGACAAGACACACCAAAGATAACTAGTAGAATAAACAGGAAAATGCCATCATCAGAAGAATTGAGAATCACGTAGATTCAAATCAATTCCCTATGAATTATGTAGCTGCATTTATATTTTGTTTAACATACAGGGAAAATTCCTCGACTAAATATTAGCTACTTGAGATGTGAGTTCAGTTAACTGAATTTGTAAAAAAGGGAGATTGCACTATTTAAATAGCTCAGTAGGATTTATGGCTATAGAGGATTCATTGAATAAGAGTTTAAAATACATGTATACTGCATTAGGGAATGCAGTAGCTGTACATAAAAGAAAAATTGGGGATTTAAAAGAGCATGTGATATGCATGTATGCATCTAAGACTTAAGTGTTTATAAACTTTTCAGCCCATATAGTCGTAATCGTTTGAACTTGAATGTGAAAAGAGCGAAGAAATAAATATTACTAAAGTTGGGGAATTGTGAGCTACACTTGAATTTTACATATGTACGTGAATTGAGAAAATATGTGTCTACTTTTGAAAGGATTCTTCTTAGGTTGATTTCATTGTTTTTTCGCTAGACGCTAGACGTACGTAACCGATGTGAGTGATGTGAGAGAAATGATGGGATGTTCATGTTAGATTATTATGGTTACTGTCTGAAATTCAAATGTAGATTCAATGCATGCGTGCATATGGATAAAATGATCGTGCTAGACACAGAAAGGTATTCCCAACTAGTTATAAGCTATGTATGTAGTAATGCATATATGAAAAGCTAATCTAATGTAATGTAAGCTAATGCATCAGATTTCAAAGGGATGTGTATAAAAAGAAGGAAAGAAAAGCAAGTTGAAATTTTTCGTGGTTGCTTTATAAGAAGGTAGATAGGTAGGTACATCATCTATCAAAGTATATGTACGTATGTAGGCATGGCATATAGGTAGATGAGATGGATGTCTAAAGGAGTGAGTTGAAGTTAAACGAAGTGAAGTCAAAACTGAAATGCATGGAGCATGAGATAATATATAATATAATGCGGTCTCCTCAAAAAGATACCAAGAAAGAAATAAGGAGAGGTAGAAATACATTAGGATGGAGCTACGTGGCAGTGCTAGGTAGTTTTACAACTTTACATTAGCTATTGCATTGCATTTCACAAGTAACTTGACTTAAGGCTGACTTGACTAGTTTCAAAAAAGAATATTATAATCGGAGTTGAAGGTAGAAGGTTTGTAGAAGGACAAGATAGAATAGAGGATAGCCTCTCCTCTCTTCTCTAAGAAGAAGGAGAAGAAGACGTGCTTGCTTAATAATGCTTACTTAAGTTTAAGTTGCTTATTCTTGGCTTGACTATCTGTCTGGAAATACAATGGACGGGCTATGAAGGGAAAAGAGAGGCAAGGTACTTGGAGTCATGCAAGCAATCGCTAAAAGAGCTAAAGTTAAGTTAAGTAGAAAAATAGCGTAGCTATAGAGTTGAGAGTTAAGAGTCTGATGTGTCTGTACAGGTAAGCAAAGAAAGAATTAGGAAAGGATGGACCATATGTTGTGTTTGTGAGAGAACATAACAGGCAAGTCAGGTTAGTTAAGTTAGTTAGATGAAAGATAGAAAGAAAATAAGACGAAGGTAACGTATCTGAGGTAAGTAAGTGCAAAGCAAAGATAGAGAACCCAACCAAATCCAACAGCATTCAACATTCAACTAATAATAATAACTACATAGCAAAGAACGTCGAGAAAAAGAGTAGAGAGATACCACGTAGCTCAGAAATGCATGTCTACCTACCTACCTATTTAATAATGTGAAGGAAAAGGCATTAGCCATGTTCAGTTGGATGAAATTCTAATGTGGAATGAATTGTACAGGTAGACAGATAGTTAAGTAGGAAAAGAACCATTCCATACATACAGAGACTCAACTAATCTACATCACATCCACTCTCCGGTTCATAGTCCATCCGTCCATCCATCTATCTATATAAATAAAGTCCATGTGATGTGTGTGAGTGTCTAAACTATGAATTCAAGCTAAAGGCAAGTCACACCATAGTTCTAACAATACCTAACTTACCTATTTATCTAAGTATATAATATAGAGAAGCACAGTACACACAGCACAGGTAAGAACGTTTTTGTCTGTTAGTCGACTCAAGTCAAGCTAGATGGTTTCAGGAATGCAATGCTAACTATTTACGAAGCTAAAGAAGACTACCTACCTACTACTCTTTTATAGGTTGAAGTGAAGTGAAGCAAGAAAACCAAAAGGAAAAGAACCTTAACTTAACTTGACTCATCTTGAAAGCTAGAGAGCTTAAGAAAGCAATGGAAAGGTACTGGTCTGACTCTGACTTCAACTTCTTCTTCTTCTTCAACTACTTCTACCTATCTTCTTTATTACAATATATTGCGTTCTATTGCATACATATATTTACGAAGCAAAAAACGTCTCTACACCACACACCACCACAAATACATTAGTTATATCAGATGAAGAAGAGAGGAAAAAGGCACAATACATAGTCAAGCAGCAAAAGCAAACGGACTTGACTTAAGTTAAGGCAACCCTCCGGCCGAACCAACACTCTTAAAACTCCTAAGTAAATGCATGACACAACACTACATGGAAAATACGAGCACAGTTGTAAACTAAGAGCATGCAACTCAGAGCAGAACAGATTAAAGAATATATATATACACTTCTATAGCATCCACATCCACATCCACCAATCTTCTCAACAACCAAAAACAGTATGTGATGTGAGTTACTTAGATTAATACGTGTTCCTTTGCTCTCTCTCTCTCTCTTGAGTCTTTACCTCTTCTGGCTTCACTCACTCTATTCTCTCTCTCTCTCTTTTTCGCTTAGAGACTACTAGTGGCCATATATGCAACTCACATCTATATTATAATGTCGTAAATATATGTGAGAGAGTTTGTGCCTGTCTGTTCTGTATGTACTATGGGAGTATGGGAGTAGGTTACGTTACGTTCTGAACATAAGTCGACTTTTGGACTTGACTTAAACATATCTTATATTATACACAGAGTATAATTCAACGCCCTTCTTTTCTGCCTTTACCTTTAGCATTAGAATTCAATGCCTTGCCTCCTAGTTATAATATTATAGTCTAGTCAGCATCCTCTTCTTTGTAAGATCATCATCATCATCAACAACATCCCTTCTTCCCTTCATCCCAAAGAAAGTCTTATGTGCATCCAACAAAAACCTAAAAAATAACCAATGCAAAGAGAAATAACTATTAATACCTACATATAAGTAATGCATCTTCCATACATGACAAATACAGATTTCTGCCTTATCTGCTATACATACAAGTATCGCAACCATAATCTCAATCTCTCATATATAATATACGATGTATATCTCTATAGAATGCATCTCCGATAATAAGTGTCTTCAGTAAATTGATGCAAGAGTCGAAAGAAACAAGTTGTGGTTTCGTTTCGTACAACTCCATCTAATCACATGCAAATGCTTAATGGTAAAAATAAGGATAAAGCACGAAAGAAATGGTTCACGGGCATTGAATATAATATAGATGGGTAGGTAGCCCTAGTAAGTAACTATTATAATATCCCTTTATTTTCTGAATAGGAATTATTATCATCTTGAATTTTACAACCTACCCCATCCTTGTCCATATGCCCTCCTGCATAAATTCTATGCATCTATATAAAAACGTAAAAATGGCCATAGCTAGCCCTATAAAGCAATTGAATAGGATTGAATAATAGGGATAACATGCCCTGCATATATAATGCATATGGCATGCTAAGGAGTTAACTTGCATTTTATAATAACCATCCCTCCCTATCTCCTTTCCATCTACACACAACAACAACCCATGTAGACACAGAGAGAACTTCATAATAATAACAGAGAATGAAGCAACCCTTATGATTCCATGTGTAGCTAAGCAGTGTAAAAATGTTTTCCACACACAGATATTATGTGAAAGAGAAGAAGAAAGAAAAGAAATGAATAGTAAAACATAACTACTACTACGAGTTGCTATATACATAAGACGCTCTCGATCACTATACATAGATAGGTATGTCCCAATCATAAAACGCTCTCGTCTCAGATAAGGGTTCTATTTCTAATTTCCTTTCCCTAAGTGTTTATTTTATACCGTGACGCAATTTCACTAAAGAGAAAGAAGGGGACATCTCATTTCATGCATCACATCGGCTAGTTTCCCTCTTAATTCTAAAGAAGTGTACTCCGTTCTTTAAGGTCCGAATGGAAAATTGAAGGACGTGAGCTTCACTTGTTTCACTGATTAGATTTCATTGAAGTTTAATCAGACACGAAATTCTTAAGGCTGTACAGTAGTTTGCACAGTCTCTCTCTCTCTCTCTACGTGTTTCCTCTGTTTTACAATTGCTAAGCATGCTAAAAAAGTGCACTGTTTAATCTAATGGAGAATAATGAGGCTTATATAGTTATATATAGAAGGCATTTGTATATATAGGCTATAAAATATGTACATAGATTGCATTAGTGACATTAGTGCTCGACAAGTAATCTAACATTGCATCGCATTGCAATTATGCTATTGTGACAGGACATCAGGACGTGGAGGACAATCCGAGTTGGCAAATTCAGAATTACATATTAGGGAGAGTAGAATTGGGCAAATTATGTTATGTTAGTGCATATGTATGTGTTCTATCCTAATATATATGTGCAGAATATATAAATCCCTTTTAACACAGTAATGACTCTAGTTTAGACTGGTAGATAGATAGACAGAGTGTTATATAAGTTCACTTCTGCCCTGTTCTCTCTGTCCTGGCATGGCACCATTATTGTTGAGTGAATAATGAAGGGAAATGGATTGAAGCTCTAACTCTGTGTCTACTTTACTTGTATATATAGAGGTTGTTACGTATGTATGTGTGTATATGTGAGTTCTCTCTCTCTCTCTGCCTGCTTGTACTTATCGTTAGTTAGGAGTAATACGTAGCTCTGTGGATGTGCCTACTGGGCTATAATATCTCTGTAGTTTTCATTGGACGACGGACGGAACAGAGCAGGAGAATAGCAGACGGGTTTACTTTACGTTACTTTCAGTTCACTTCAGTTCAGTTTGGCTTTGAGTCTTAAAAAGCAGCTCACATCACACAGAACAGAAAGAAGAGAGCCGAGAGAAGAGAACAAGCCTGCCTGAAGTCTGAAGAGAGACAGAAAAAGTAAAAGACAAGACAAGTTGAGTTGAAGTTGAACTGGCAGTCGTCCTTTCCTTTCTTTCATATATATAATACATATCCATATATATATCCCTATATGTATCTACGTAGTTAGATATAAAATACTATCTATCCCTCTCTTTGCTAATGCCTAATACTCTATGTATACTAATATCCGAGCCAATCCAGTCCAATCCACTCCACATAATACTAACACGAGAACAGAACTTCGGACAAGACACAAGAATTGAACAGAGCAGAACAGAGAAC
>JABASI010003601.1:0-16061 GCA_019776505.1 Tomocerus nigrus
TAGGTACTTAATGCACACAAATGAGAATTGAACTCTAATAGAACTGTGAAGGTAGAAAAAGATTGCAATTAGGTTTACTAAGGTAAAGGTAGTGGTATTAATCGCACGATTACATTATATAATAACATTGTTCACAAGCAACACAGAACAAGAAAAATCAGTTAGTATTGTTTAAGTAGTAAATGATTAATATCTTATCAAGCTATGTATATATGCAAGAATACAGAGTGCAAACCTTTGAAATGCATAATTAAACAGCTTGGTGTCTCTTATTTCTACATGCGAAAAATGCTGCGTACAAAGACCTTAATTATTTACTTACGATAGATTATTATCGTTAAATACCAGAGTAAATTTTACACTCAATAACTTATACTAGGCATGTTTACATAAAGTACAGATACATCTATAGTGTCTATAGCAAGTACCGGGATTCTTTCTTATACTTTTTTACGCTTAACTATGCTATCAATAACACAACAATGCATAATTTCATTCATTTGGCATAGGAATCGTAATACAATAGCAAGACATAAGTACATAACGTTACTAACTAAGTATTTTAATGACGATTTTTTCTCTGAAAATACACAGAAGACTGCACGGCCAACGTTATGTGGGAAAATCGTAGTTAGTAATCGTTCTCAAGTGAAGTTAAAGAAGAATCGGTTCATTCAATCATTTCTCTCTTATTCTTATACTTACCTAACTTAATGTATTTATCTCACAGTGTACTTAATAAACTCACTACTCTTCTATGCACTCGTACTATGCACTTACAACTCATGCTACAAGACTCAAGACACACTATGTAACATTTTGTGTACCTACCTCCTCTCGTCTGCAAAATATGATGCTATATTCCCACAAGTCAAAACGCAAAATATTATGCCAACTTATTATGCATTAAGGGTTACATATTTCATAGGAGTAAGTAGCCCAAACAGAATGAATGAAAATTTTGCATTACTTATGTCACTAGTGACTAGTGATGCTATAGGTTGCCGTTGCCTTTCCTTACATGGCTCGTACTTGACTAGAGACATTTTAACTAGTAAAGAAATGTAGAAGTGAGGGAGGGAGGACGTTATGCGGATGAATTCAATTCGCTTGCCCCAAAGAAACGAAATATGGGGCAGTATAAATAAAAAGTGAGAGTGACGCAGCCGGCCCAGTAATTTGCATGTTGTCGATAAATCCACTTCAGAAATGCTGCTAACCAAGTGCTCTGTGCTTTGTTTTTTAATTGCGGCTTCCTGGACAGTGTGTGCTGGAAATGAGAAACTGGAAAAGGGAAACAGTGATCAGTTGGATCCGGTAATTGTGTCTAGTGATGGAAATATTCCTAGTGCCAAAAGAACTATCCGCCAACCCCCGGGAGTGATAAGGACTCGTGGACAGGATGGCAGATATATTTACAAGTAAGATTAAAACTTCATTTTTGAATTAATTTTTCTACATGAAGTGTCCGTAGGTTTTTAATTATGGATTTGTTAATGATCATATCAGCGATTCTTCATTAATCAATCGAAATCTTCTGGTCATTCAGTCATTGACAAGGAAAATTAACTTGATGATTTGTAAAAGTGAGAATGTTGCATTTTTGTGGATTATTAAGATATTGTGAGATTAATGTTATTGTATGAAAAAATATTATTTTAAAGAAAAATGGGGGTGACAATTGAAGCAGCACCTGGAGCTCGTGTGGTTAGGGCCTACCCAGAAAGACGGGGTTATAAAAAACCAAAACCCACAAGGGCAGGCTATTTGTATTCAACAACTAAACCTACAAAGAGGGGCTATGTGTACACAACACCGAAACCGACGAGACCTCCTCCAATAGGAATTGAGTCAACAGAGGAAAATGATTCACAATTTGTAACACCGGAACCTCCTCCAGCAGATGTATCACCCGATAAGGATTTCTTGCTCAACAAGGTAAATATTTCTGGACATAATGGACATCATAAATGGTTTCGACAGTACCATGAGGTCTTTGATCTTGCTACTTGCAACTGCAACTACTGCAAGTTCAGAAAATAGTCTATATTACTTAATTATAAGTTAAATGCATGTACCAGGCACAAATTATCGTTTAATGGTCGTATCCTTTCACATCGTTAGACTTAGAACAATGATAATTGAATTACTGCTATTAATACTTAAGTCAATGTGCAAGACTTACACTTGCAAGATGTTTTACTACTTTTCTCAAGTATTGAGTTAAAACATAGTTTCTGTGATTAGAATTATACTTACAAAAACCTGTATGCTAATTTTGCTAATAATCATTATTAATCTTATTTGCATTTACGATTCCTTATATAACTGAGAGAATTAATTATAGAAAATTCTATATAGAGCTACACAGGTACGTAAATACAGCATGTACTTTTTTCAACTTTACAATTAATTATAGAAAATTCTGTATTCGAGCTAGGTATGCACTATACATATATATTTATGTAGCATGTACTTTTCTCAACTTTGCGATTAGCAATTAGCGTTGTGCCATTTATCTTTGTGATGTGAATTGACAATCTGTAACACGTCTCACAAGTTTAGAACATTCATCTAAGGTGTACTGTACACTACTTGTACACATAATATTACAGATAGATTGATTAAACTACACAATAATTTATGTTTATTGTATTGCATTACTTTTAATCGTGTTTGTGGATATAGACATGGAATTACATGATGTAGTGTGGTCAGGAGGAGTCTCCATTGTACTAAGTGAACTGCAGAGACAGGATTCCAACAAAACTGTCAAATAGTTGTACACCGGAAGCCCGTACTGAAAGATATACACCTACTATGTATATATATACGTGTACCTAATCTAATGAATGATGCTACCAAACTTGTTAGTTCAGGCTGCTCACTAATTTCAATTTCATTGATGTTGCCACAATACTATCCTTCGTACATCTAACCTAGCCATTTAAAGTGAATTCTAAGAGCTTAGAACTTGTACTAGTTTGACTAGTCTGCATTGCGTAACGATTGTATGCAAATTGCTACCTTAACAGTCTCGATCGATAGCTTTGGAGCATTTTGTCTACAATATCTGCCTGTTTTGCTATTAAATTTTTATTGTAGTTCATCTTTGATTTTATACGGAAAAGATACTGTAAGTGATACGTACACTCGTACACTCGTACCCTAGTATTGTTGTTGCGTTATGGAAATACAATTTACAATGAAATCATTGTGTAGTGCGCTTCATTGAAGTATCTGGCGTGAGCTAAAAAATGGTAATTCTACTAGTTAGAGTAAAATGGTATGTTCGTAATAACATAAGTATGATGTTCACCATCCTTCCTATTTGCACAAGTACTGATGATTACCAAAATGCCACTATAATAATGGTTAGACTAACCGATGTATAGGTACTGGCAGATTTACTATGTTACCACTAACTTACTTTGTTGTGACTTGTGACACATTTTTCTTGCTGCTATTTCATTGCAATTATTTTATGTATTTGGTGCAGTTAGCACTGAATTGTTAAACTCAATGTGCATTTTTTATCGACTTTCACAAATATTTGTGATTTCATTCCATAATGTAACATGGCTAAAGGGAAAAAACTACGTAGGTCGGCAATTGGGTCTATTTTTTTGGTGATGAATAGCTTTTAATACGCATAAAATATTTCTTGTTTTCATAGCCAGATGATGATGGCCCGGATATCCGTGATTCTATTCCGGGAACACCTGGAGTGGATTACCAAGTCTATGGCTCAATCCCCGACACGAATTTTACATGTGAAGGGAAAACTCCAGGATTTTATGCTGACCCTGAAGCTGGTACTCTTAGTCTATTTGCAATTCATGTTATCCTCAATTCATATTTATGCTTGACATTTGAAACTCTTATTTTATTCAGGGTGTCAGGTCTTCCACAGATGTAGCGATGATCCTTGGTATTCCGGACAGTATCGAGTGAACATGGACTCCTTCTTGTGCCCTAATGGATCCCTCTTTAATCAACAGGTATATAATTTCATGTGTTTTGCTTTAATGACCGGTGTGTTCCTAATTTTGTTTTATGCAATGCCATGAAATGGTGCGGCACTATACATTTCTAGAAAAGGAAAGGTTAACTATTGCAAAAAAACTGCAAATGTGCTATTAAAAAGATATTAAGGTCCCATTATAATAATGCAAAGTGCAATCGTAAAGGAGATACTAATTGTTGTAATTTTTCTACCTTAGATTTACACATGTGACTGGTGGGGAAATGTGGACTGTAAGGGATCCGATAAGTTCTACGAACTGAATGAACAGATTGGACAGCTAGAGGAAACTTCTGTGAGTTCATTTCAAATATTATCTTCCGTTGTGATTAATGCTTCTAGTACATAAAGTTGAAACTGCAAATGCATTACAATTAGGTTGCTAGTAAGATCCTAGACAGTTCATGCAATGATAATATTGTTGCATGTTCGACGTGCAGTAAATCATGCAGAAATTCATTCTAGAGAAGTTTACTTTGCACAGCATGAATAATCGTAAAGAAGGGTGATAGCCTATTCGAGCAGTAAACGCAAGCATTTAATTATTGTCTCTCACCATCATCATCGTCGTAGTAAATCACAGAAGCCAAATGAAAAGGAATTGTGTAATGTGACCCATAATCTCATAAATTCTTTGCGAACGTTATTTTCTTGCCATTTACATTCATATGTGCCAGTGTTAAAGGTAAAACAGAGCATTGGTGATCAACTCATTAACAGAAAAGCTTATATTATAATGTGAGGTATCATTGTATTTCTGTAGGTATCCATCCCCAGAGTAGTAGATACCCTGCAATGCTTTTGTCTACCTTACCTAGGGTCTGACTATATTATTTTCATAGGTTAGTTAGTTCTTTAGCATCTTACGCTATTTAAGTATAACACAACTTTAGAGCTGTATGTTGACTTAATAAACACATGTAAACAAAGACACTTGGCTAGAGACACAGACAGAGCACAATTTTGCAAGGGTTAAGTATAGGATTAGCAAAATATTAAATTGCACGGATTTACCTGTTTCGACGCTCTGTACCACACGTTAGGTGACAGAAGCTCTGTAGAAGTATTCTGTTTGAGAAGTGTGGCTAATAATAATGAGAAAGCACACGCATATTTTCTCATGCTCCAAAAATGACGAGTACATGCCCAAGTTGATTTATTATGATAGATACTCAAATAGACATGGAATTGTATGCTTATTATATAATAGTCATTCATTTCTCTCATTTTTTGAGTTTACCTTGTACTGAAGTGTATATTAGTTTACTAGTGTAAGAGTATAACAATTTGTTATCTCATTCTTATTTGCATAGGTAGGCTGTTTTTATTTTTATGTCTTGTGACTAGGTAGCACAGTATACTTTAATACAGATAGGTTGTTATATTCAAATGTATCCCAAACAATGAAGCTAAGTCTCCCTTTCCCTTTGAGCAAAATGCCAATCTTACAGTTATTAATGGCATTTTTATGAAGAGTGTAAACTAAGTCAAAAGCAGTGAACTCTCTTTGAAAACGCATAGAAAACATTTGCCTTTCACACGCTAATGCGGTAAAAAATCTATTTTCATTGTTTTTAGTGGTAGGTAATTGCTTTTACCTGAGTAGCTGAATATATGAAATGATAGTGGTGATAAGAACATTCTGTTCTTCGCGATAGCATTAGGTAATAGGTCAATTTTCTTTAGTTCTGTCAACGGATTTGCTGGTTTTTAAGTGCAAGGGCATTGTCATTATATATTTTAGAAAAGGAATTTCGCCTAAATTTTCTCAAGAGCACAAAGATTAGTTTGATTCTCTGTTACACAATTTGAGATCTGGTTCGTTCGTGTAGATTGGAGATTTACTTTCATTTTTACTGGGTTAGTTTTTTGGCAGATATAATTATTCACTTGACACACTGCACTGGCTACATTTCTGAGGACATATTTTATTGATGTGAATAAATCTCATGTTTTTATCTTTATTGCATAAAATAGCTGGGAACAATTCAATACGTCCAATTTTCCGGTGCTCGAGTTCCACCCCCACCAGGAAAGAAAAGGAAAGCACCGGCAATCATCCCTAAAGCGAGACGAGATCCCTTGCCCGAAGAATATCGATCAAGTCATGATGCGAATGGTAAAGAACGGAGTGATCGGAGAAAGCCTTCCAAAGGCAATAAAGCATCTGCCATTGCACTTGATTCTAAAGAACTTGAGGATGAGTTAACCTTTAGACCGTACAATGCGGATGATGATGAAATCACAGATGAAGAAGGAAGTAGCCAAACAATCAAAGAAATTCGAGCAAATCCTCCAACGACGACGAGAAAACCTCCATCGAAACATTCGGGACAAACAACTCGGCGACCAAAACCTAAACCTCGGCAAACAACCACAGAATCTTCAAGAACACGGACAATTGCTTATCGGGAAGACAATATCATTCCTGCTGCTCAGGAAGCAGATCCCTTTATCGTTAATAATGACAGAGATGGGCCTATAACTGACAGACCTTTTGGTAGTGAAATCCCACCTACCGCAGAATTCGACGAGGGTAACAATGAGGGCGGAATTAATGATGCTGTTGCTGCTGATCCTGCCGACGATAATGTTCCTCCTGGTGACGCTGGCCTTGATGGTGTTGCACCTGCTGATCCTGCTGGAGATAATGTCCCTCCTATTAACGATGAATTTCCTTCTCCGGATCCTGGTGGTATTAATGCAGCTGGCGCAGATCCCAAAGAGGATGAAGATGACCTGGGATACGTTCCCCCTACGTCAGCAGGCGCTAATCCGACACCAGAGTCAGTTACAACTCTTAGAACTACTGGAAGAACATCCACTACCCCTGCCACTAAGAAGACCACCGTGGCCTCTGGTGCTGGTGGTTATCCTGGAAGTAAAGGCAAAGGGGGATACTCAAATGGGAATCGAGGGGGCGGATATTCTAGCGGCGGATATTCTAATGGCGGAAAAGGAGGAGGATATTCTACTATTCCAAAAGGCGGCTATTCTGGGGGTGGGGGAGGAGGCTATTCTGGAGGTCGTGGGGGAGGGTATGCCGGTGGTGGTGGATATAAAACTAGCGCAACAAACAGATATCCAGCACCCACAAGAGGATATTCTTATCCGAAACCAAGTAAACCGAATGATAACTACCTACCACCCCAAAATTCAGTGTCGGAAGGCAGGGAAGTCAAAGAAAACGCAGATGATTTCCTAACTCCACCTAACAGAGAACCACTTGAAAATGAAAATAGTGATGATGTGGAGTCAAGAAACTTCCTTCCTCCAGATGCCAAAGCAGAATTGAACGCGTATGTTCCACCAAAAGATGAATACTTGCCACCAAATAATAAACCAGGTATTTACTTATTTTTTAATATTTATTAATCTACATCGACGTCTTATGTCGATGCTGGTTTTCAAACATAAGGAAAGAAATATAATGGTTTTTATGTAACACGATGTAATAAGTCCTCATTGAAAGGATCACAGAGCAGAATATTATTCTCATGAAACACATCCTCATTGAAGCATTAATTAAATAATGTCAACTTTTTCAGATAACACATATTTGCCTCCAAATCAAAACGCATATTTGCCCCCAAAACATGAATACGGAGCCCCTAATCAGCAATATGGAACGCCTAATAATAACGCCTATCTCCCTCCGAAACAAGGATACGGGACCCCCAATCAGCAGTATGGAACCCCTAATGATAACGCTTATCTCCCGCCTAAGAACACATATCTGCCTCCAAAGACCGAATATAGCGCACCGAATCAAAACAATAATGAATATCTGCCACCGAAGGGGGATTACGGACCACCGAATCAAAACAACAATGGCTATCTACCCCCAAAGGGAGATTATGGGCCCCCGAATCAAAACAATAATGGCTATCTACCCCCAAAGGGAGATTATGGGCCCCCAAATCAAAACAATAATGGATACTTACCCCCGAAGGGTGATTACGGCCCACCGAATCAGAACAATAATGGATATCTACCCCCGAAGGGTGATTATGGGCCCCCGAAAGGTGACTATGGACCACCGAAGGGTGATTATGGGCCACCGAAGGGTGATTACGGGCCACCAAATCAAAATAATGGATATCTGCCACCTAAGCCAGAATATAATGCACCAAATCAAAACAATAATGGCTATCTGCCCCCCAAGGACAACTACCTGCCTCCGAAACAAGATTACGGTGCACCTACTCAGAATGCTTACCTACCACCGACTACGGTAGACCCTGTAAGTTCTAAATAATATCTTTCGTTAATATTATGGCCTCACATAATATAAAGTCACATCGTGAGACAGTGAGAGTGAGACTCAGGTCAAGGTCATGGTTTGATTTTCACATTTGAAAAACAGTATACCTAAATTATAATGTTGATATTTTGATCCCAAGATTCCCAACTTTAATTTCCCATGAATTAGGTATGTAGTATTGAGTTGAAAACATTTCAAAATCTCAAATCAAATATTACTCTCTGTTGGATCTCAGTCCAATCCAAAATGTAGGTAAAAACGATTTCAATTAGTACTTGCTTGCAAGTTTGCATTCTGCAATGATGTGCTATGCTGGTGTGGGTATCACGAGAGTACACTACACCTAGTCAATTACAAATTAAATACATGTCCATCATGTATAGTATATACCTACATAATTAGTTATAGTTAGGTCAAGTATAGTACTAATTCCCCGTAAACCCAGTCACCAACGCATCTTGTCAATCACATTGCAGTAGGTTATATTTTATACGTAAGAGAAACTGTAATGGTTTCATCTTTTAAGCAAAATGTAATATTTTTTACTATGAATTTGCAGCTGAATACGTACTCGCCAAACCCAGACTCTTACTACAGAAAGCCTTCAACAGGATACGGGGCTCCAGTGACTCCTTCATACGGACCTCCAGCTGTGACGGAACCTTCGATATCATATGGTCCAGTGACTGAACCGTCTGTGTCCTACGGCCCTGTAACTGAAACACATTCTTACGGGCCCCCCGCTGTCACAGAGCCAACAACTCATGAGTACGGTTTACCATCGACACCACACCAAGGAGGCTATCACCATCATCACATAACTGCTCCAGGGGAAACTTACGGCCTTCCAGAGCCATCAAATCAATATCTACCTCAGTCAACATCATCTCCCTACAGTGAATACTTGACGATTCCACTAAAAGAGTATGGAACTCCGCAAAATAATTATAATGGCCCGTTACCACCGAATAATGAGGAAAGTGGAGCAGCTCAGCAACAAAATAATGAATACATCCCGCCTCCAGCGACAGAATTCACGACGCCGAGACATGATTATCTACCATCAAAATCTAATGATGCTCCAAAGGAAGATTTATACTTTCCCCCACCCCAGAATGATTTTAATGAATTTAGACAAGCAAGAAATCATGAAACATATGCTCCCCAAATGAAATATCATGAACTACCCCAATTCGCAGCAATAAGACAGGACTTCCGTGAATATAACCCTCAGCCACCATCACAATTTCTAACAGAAGCTTCCACATACCGAAATACACCGTATAGATTCCATTCGGTGCCTCAACCTAAAATAGAGTTCTTTACAGCACCTTTAGTCTCATATAGTCATGTAGTTAATCCTTTAAATCGAAATCGCAACGATAACTTTTTCACTAAGAAAAAATAAAGGATTAGCAAGACTTTCTTACTTTTATGAGACTATTACTTTCTTGTTTATAGATGTAAATTGTGAAGCAATGAACTTGTGTATGTACGTTTGTTTGATTTGCAAATACTAGATAACCGAGATAATCTTACAAAATAATGCGATATGTCTTGTGTTGAAAATATATACCGTATGTATTGATAGTTATGTAAGTGCCTACGGTTCACTGTTTGTTTATTTTTGTATGTTAAATATAGTGTGAAAATTTTGTACAAAAATAAATATCTCCCTACCTTACCAAAACTCGGTGACTACGGTGTACCTGACTTTATTTCAAAACATCCTGTGTCCTAAAGCCAAGAAGAACCTTAATAATATAATATTAAGTACGTCTTATTATTAGTCGCACATGATTGATTTTGATTTAATTCAATGAGTAATCTATAAACTTCGAAAATGAGTATTACTATACAACTTTTTTTCAAATATTCTACTATCTTTAAACAAAGATGTTTTATTTACTCATCCTTAATATGGGTGCAGGAAAATTTAAACATACAAAATACATTAACTAAGGATTACAAGAAACAGTGAACTAAAAAACGTAAAACTGAATCTATCGAATCAGTATTCTGTTTGACTGCAATTATTATTGTAATTCATGTATTTACGCCGAATTTATTTAGACGATATAGCAAGCATAGCCCGTTTCAACGCTTTTTCCTTAGTTTTCTTCTTTCTTTTCCGTTCTCCTAATATTTCTTTGAAAACTTCGGCTTGATCTTCTTTGTCTAATTGATTACTCAGAAACTTAAGAGCAGCAACATTAATCCCAATCGTTTCCAACCAGAAATCAGCACGCTTTTTTGCCAAGTTAGCCACATACCTCAGTTTGCTTTTGTCGATTGTTCTGAGGGATTCATAATGGAATTTAGTGAGGTAATTAATGCAACGTATTCCCATCTCACTGGAAAGAGGATACTTCAGTAACACAGCTGTAGTTGCGCAAAACAATCCATTGACGTGATACGTGGGAAGCAGCAATATGCTCTGCTCCAAGTCAACCGTTTTCATCCCCAAAAGCGTTTTGTAAACGTAATCCAAAGAATTTTGAGCTCCGGTTGCAATGACCAAAGGATTCGTGTCGTCTTTTGATGTGAATATTTGCAAGGCTTCTATTAATCTATCCGCCTTTAATGAAATATTGATATCCAAGGTTAATACACTATTAACTTTTAACAATAACTGCAACATAAAAATAATTGCTGTAAAAATAGTTACCGTTTTCTCGCTTGACCCCTTTATTATGCTAATTGACTTTTCACTTTCATCTCTAATAGGAGCTTCGTCCATTTGAGCAGTACGTTCTTCTTCCCTTTCATCGTCCAAGACTAATATCTATCAAAATGAATCATTAGATTACTAAAACTGCCATTCAAGAATTAATTGATCAAAAAAGTACATAAATCGTATTAGTTTTACCTCCTGTGTTCTTGAGAAAAGTCGAATAGCTTGATCACGACCTGCAGTGGCCACGAAAAATCCTCCGGTAGCCATACATGTAGCTCCTCCTTCGACATGGCCCTATGATTTTTCAAATCGTATTCATTATTTTCATTGTAATGTAAGAAATTTGGGCTGACAAAAAATGGTATAACAGTTAGAAGGACTTACTTTGACAGTCTGAATCCTTTGATGAATATCAGCATCGTAAAAGTTAATGCTGTCTTTAGCAACGGATACAACATGATGAGTCTTATCAATAAAGGCACATCCGACAAGCCCTTCTGTGTGCATTAGAGTACAATGGCAATCTCCAAAGTCCATTCCCCAAACCCGCACACTTTTATCCCCAGAGCATGATACCAAAAGCGTTCCATCCGATGAAATATTGATGCCAACAACAGGAAGGGAGTGACCGTACATAGATAAATGGAACTTTAGGGTATCAGTGTAGAATACCTGTACGCAAGTTAAAAAGAGCAACAATAAGACCACTGTTTTCTCAAAATGTAACCTTAACTTATTTAATAGCATAATTAATGCGTAGGTAACTAATGTTGCTTTTTTTTTTACTATTTTACTTGCCTTAATTGTAGAGTCTAAAAGACCAGCAGCTATATATTTCATATCGGGACTAAGTTTAACACTCAGAACACTTTCTTGGACATCCAACTGCTTTTTTATATCAAAACGTAACTTTCCATCTTCCATTGAGAAGTCACAAAATTGAATACAATTCCCATTAGAGGCAACAAAGCCCAAGTTGTTGGAGTATACATCAATGCTCCATACACTACGAACATAAATAATTCAAAATTAGTCAGGAATCAATGCTTTTTAAAAATTTATTTCACAACAAAAATCATTGGAATATCAAGGGGAGGGGACTCACTTTTCACTACCCCCTGATTCAATCTGAATAAGTTCTCCGGAGGATATATCTCCCAGGATAATATTTCCGCAAGTAGTTCCAGCTAAGAAATGACGATCTCCAGGACAAAATTGGCAACACACAACAGGATATTTATGTTCGATGGTTAGGATGCATGTAAGAGTGTTCCTATGCAAAGTTATTTGACAATTATTAAAAATGAACTTATAAAACAACTTATATAAATACATTTATTGATTTTTAGCTACCGATTCCAGAGCTTGAAACAATCCGAGGACGCTGTCAAAATAGCAGTTTTGTCAGCAGAAAAGGCAATTCCACGAATAAGTTTTCTATGCCCATCAAAACCGATAGTCGGGTGTACTACATCCTTGCTTTCCGAGGAATCTACTGCAACCGGAACTGATAGAATTTGTATTTGGTTTGATGGTAAACAGCACAATGTCTACAAAACAAATGTTTCCTTTTATATTATTAGTTCCTGGTCCAAAAAATTAATTACAGAGTAAAATATTATTAATCTAACATTGAGGTTTCCTTTTTCTAAAATAGTTTCAACGGATTTAATTTTTCCTTCGGCAGCTTTTAGCGTAGTCCAACGACGAATTAAATCCCTTAATATAAACTTTGCTTCTCCATCTGGATTTTTCTTAAGTCGCTTCCTCTTCTTCTTTTCACCTTCTGCGGCGGAACTTAAGAGAAAGATTTCAACATTTGGGGATGAAACTCCAGTTGTAATTAAATAGCGATTGTCGACTACAAGAACTGATCCCGTTGATCTGTCGTTTCCTTCGCGGAGAACAGTACCTAACTCCTCCATGAACCAGTCTCCAAATTTATTAGTTTTAGTATCTTCGGTTAATACGAAACATCGCACATGATTCTCAGCGACTATGATGCAGTCAAGCCAGATATCAAAATCTCTAACCTATTTGAGAAAATCAGGGTCGTCACAAATTGTTAAACTTATAATGGTATTTCGGGGTTAAAAATATGCAAATCAAAAAACGGCAAACACCAAATTTAGCCGTAAATTGAATACAAATAAAATATTCTCAGTTGTAGTTACGTACGTGATGATTACAGGCAATTGTATGCGTACATTCCTTTACTTCCATGTCCCAAACCCGAACAGTTGCGTCCAATGATGAAGATACTAAATATCTTCCATCTCTCCAGAATTTGACTTGAGTTACAGGAGATGTATGACCTAGAAATTTACAATGTCCAGCCTCACTCACGTAATTCCACACTACTATCCTGTTGTCTTTTCCTCCGCTGGCAACTAGGCTGTCATTCGCATTCCAGGCAATACAATTTACAGCACCTAAAGGATTCATTTTTAATAGAAAAAATCAGTATCATCGTCAGTATCGTTATAAGAATCCACAAATACTACTTATTTCCTATGTTTCTTACTAGTGTGGCCTTCAAAAGTAATATTCGGATCTGGAGACCCCTCTTCACTCTTGTCGGTAATATCGTATATACTTAAACCTCCATTCTGATGTCCCACTGCTAATAGAGTTGCATCATCGTTGGGCTTCAAAATCACTGCCGCAGATTCACATTTCAGATTCCGGAGCTAAATGTAAAAATAATTGTAAACTTAAAAAACATCATCCCTATATTCAAGTTAAAAACTTTTATGAATAAGTTATTTGAAAAATTCCATGTTTGAATATTGTATACTAGCTACCTTTCTCTGTGTACGTGTGTCCCATAGTGTGACAATATGTGTACCACCACACGCTATGAAACGACTTGGTTGCAGATAAACAGAATTACATGTTTTGGCTGCCACAACTCCAAAAATTCCATCAGGAGCGTAACGCAAATATTGTTTTGTAAGACCCATATTGGTATAAAAATCGTTTTGAAGTGTAATTGTATACAGTTCAATTTGTTTAACTTGTGATTTTATAGACGTTTTGCACTGAAACACTTGTTTTGCTAAGGTTATAAATATTTACTACACAAACGTCAAAAATATAAAGTTCACATCTACCACTTGTATCAGTTGCATCACTTTGAAATTAACGGTATTACAGGTATCACTACTTCATGTACTAAGTTCATTCAAACTACAATATTTACTATTAGAACAATTATAAATCAAAGAATTTTAAAACAATGAAATGATTAAATCATAGTAAAGAATGACAATCATAAACTTATGCCATTAATTTTGCTATTTGGTGGCTCCAGCTTGGGCTATAGCCACTTCATTATTTGCCATCTGAATCTCCTGAAATCTTTGTGAAACACGTTGGTTAGCTTTAATGAATTTTTCAACACAAGCTTGGGTACAGCGATCTTCTTGGTCCTTTATTGTTCTTCCGGTGAAATCCCAAATGCAAGCACGAAAGCAGAAGTCAGAAACGCGATTGAAATTAGCCAAAAATTCTCGAAATGTACTGGCTTGGGAGGTGTCAATGGAGTTTATGTCGACTTGGTCAGCAGCGGATGCCGACATCTTCCAGATTACTAAAGCAAAAAAACTGAAATTAGGCAAGAAATATTCAAAATGAAACCTTGAAATGATTTGTAACTACTATTTACTTATCATCCATTAAATAGCTTGCATTCAGCATTGCACCCGTACATAATTTTATTGTCAGTACCTTTTTCTTTGAAGCCGAACACTTGTTTTTAGAAACCAGTTACTGCCAGTAAAGAAATGCGACAACAACGCTTGGATTATGCAATGAGATGGCAGTGAGTGAAATCGCTGAGCACTGAATCAACAATAAAATCTCGCATCTAAAAATAAAAAGACCAAATTATGATTATCATTACATGATTTTACAGTTAATTTTAACAACAAATCTTTATTATTATTCTTTCACTTACCACAATCAAGTCGTATGCCACGAAACATGTGTGCATCAATCGAATTTCGAGAAAACGTGGAAAGGTTTACAGCCATACATATCACGTGTATTATGTTTCAAAATGACGCGCAATTCCTTCGGTTAACGACGGACATTGACAATGACATAAAGATGAGAATTGAGACTGAGATAATATGAACATGAGAATGAGATGAGTGAAGCGAGTGAGACTGTGAAACTGTGACTGGGAGTGTGAGAGTGAGACAGTGAGACTAGTGGGAGTGTGAGAGAGTGAGTGATAGGAATAATGGGAAAATGGAAATGAGATGAGAATATGAGAATGAGACCAATAATAATGCTAATGAAACTGAATGAGTAATGAAATGAGAATTCTGAATGAGAATGATGGATGAATGTTGATGAAAAATGAAAACTAAACTGAGAGAGCCATAGTATGAGTGAGACAGAGACATTTGTGTGATATTACCCTATTATCCTTCCTATACTATCAAATTCCGTGGATATTACTAGTATAACTTTTGTCATCCTTAATAATCCTTAACCTATCCTTTATTATGTTATGAGTTCATCAATATCGGAAGTTGTCTTGTAACTCTTGGCTGGCAGTGGCAATTGCTGATTGCAATTGCAACATATGTAAATAACATTAACTCAAGTAATATGAAGTAAGTCCCGAGTCGAGTCCCGAGTTATGTCATAGTCCCGTTGATCCTGATTACTGATTATATTCAATATGACTCTTATCCATCATCCTTTTATACATTTTTCTAACCTTACCAAATCCGCAACTTCTGTCCAAATCGTTTACCATGATTGCATAATATTATATTATGGTCAGATAATAATGGCAATTGGCACTTGATAGTAAACAGCGATTTTGAGACTTGTAGAAAGTGTATAGGTATTTTATATACTAAATACAAAAGATAGATTTTAAGAATGATGATCTTCGTCTTCAGGTACTTATAACTGTATAAGGTATAGATAAGTATTAATACTGCGTACCAAATACTATTCAACTATTCAGTTACTTATAACTTGTCTATAACTTTTGCCTTGCCTACCTTTGTAAGTTTTTGTATTTTTTCAATGTACATAATCTGCTTCGTGGCTGCTTTTGTTTGTGCGTTGGTATT
>JABASI010003602.1:0-16054 GCA_019776505.1 Tomocerus nigrus
ACTGATTCTATTTTGGCTACTCTTATGTGCGCAACTCGGTCTAATTACTCATGGGACATTGTAGTTCAGAAAATTGGAGACAAACTGTTCTTCGATAAGAGGGACAACACTTTCGGTATGTACAGTTTCTCAGATGTTTGTAATACTGATTTAAATTTTAATAATATAAAAATGCAGTTTAGTAGTAAATTTTATATCACTATTTTATAGATTTACTAACGGTGAACGAGACGTCAAATGAACCTCCAGTTGATGATCCCGAGCAATTGAATAATTTGGCGTTAGAAGCAACATTCGTTTGTAACAACTTTTCTCAGCAGGTTCTTAAAATGGTAAGATACTCCACTCCGTTTCTTTTCTCAGAGAAGTCCTAACCTCTTGATTTGTTCATTTTGCGGTTTGATCAAAATAATATATACAGTCAGCTTTCGTATTAAAAAACTGGCAATATTACAATGTGCAATAGGGAGAGGATCGCTACAAATTCGAAGAGGGAAATCCGTTTATCGGGGAAGAAGAAGAAGAGAAAATGGCATCTGTAGGATACCGGTACCGGAAATGGAATTTAGACGGCGGAATTACTCTTGTGGCCCGGTGTCAACATGATGCTGTAATGCAAGGAGTTAATGGAGAAATCCAATTTATCAATGTTAAAGCATTGAATGAGTGGGATCCCAGGGTAAGTTTTTAGCATTGCAAAAATACCGTAAAAGTGTGTATGTTTGCTGCTACGGTGTTAATGAGCTAAAATCTAAAGAAAAGTTTGCTCTTGCAGCATTCCGGTGGTATAGAGTGGCGTCAGAAATTGGACTCTCAACGAGGTGCTGTACTCGCCAATGAGCTCCGAAATAATGCTTGTAAGCTAGCTAAGTGGACGGTACAAGCATTGTTGGCTGGATCTGATCAAATTAAATTCGGGTTAGTGTTCGTAGTTTGTTGAATAAATTCTAACTAATCATTAATTACATTCTTATATGCGTTTACGACATTTGCGACAGTAAGTCTAAAGTTTAATATCTATTTTACAGATATGTGTCGAGAGTTCACGTCAGAGACGATTCTAACCATGTCATTCTTGGAACTCAGCAGTTCAAACCGACGGAATTTGCTACCCAAATAAGTTTGAACATGGATAATGCTTGGGGAGTCCTTCGTTGTGTCATTGATTTGTGTATGAAGCAAAAAGATGGGAAATATCTCATTTTGAGAGATCCCAATAAGGTAAGAGTTTGTTTTTAATTTTTACCAGTGATATCTCAAAATTATGTTCTTAACCATATGGAAATTCTGTTTTAAATAGCAATTGATTCACTTGTTCGACATCCCTGACAATACGTTCGAGTCTGAAGAGGAGGATTCCTCAGACGAAGGAAATGGTGAGTGAATGCCTCATAGCTTGAAGTCATTCCCTACCCGCGTATTCCTTTTTAGATTAAAATCTCCAAGTGTCGATTAATTAGCTTCCTGTTTTGTACTACTGAGCGCCCTTTCCTAAATTGTTACTGCACAGTTCTTGAATTCTTTCACTTATTTTGCAAAATAAGTCACTTTCTTTCTACTCTAATTCATTTTGCATGTAGATGAGGAAAATAACTGAAGCAAGTTGTGACGTTCGACGGGAGTATAAGCTGCCTGAGGTTTATTTAATTCAAGGCCAATTGCAATCGTCTTGCGTGCTTGTGCTTATTTCATTTTCTTACTAAAGTAATTATTATCGTTTAGAGATTGTGTACTTGCTTTTTAAAAACATATTCTACTGTATTATTGTAATACAAAAATAAACATAAGAAAATTGCAGGTGAACTGTAGCGTTAAATGGTTGAAGTCAGCAACCTCAAGTTGAAGAAAATAAATTGTGTCCAACCAACTTAATTATACCTGCGTATATAATTTCACTTCTCTTTTATTGGTCATGAGTCATAACAGAGTCCGTGCACGTTCATGCATCATCTAGTATCTAGTGACATTATCATTATAAGCGCAAATTATTGAGTTGTAAATTGCAGAGCTATAATCTATATTTATTCAGTTGCTTGTTTCGTTCATTTATGCAAAAATCTCAGTTCTGTCCTGTGTTCGTAACAATATCAGTTTATGCATTGTCACAAAAACGCATTTCTTATCATTATCATTTATCATCTATGCATTTTACTTCTATTATAGCTCTCTTATTCAATTTCATATGCATATTATGGGCAATTTATGCAATACATCCCAATCCCACTGTGATTCCACTTTCTGTCAAGCCAGTTTACTTATTTATACTAAAGCTATACCCCTTGGTTACTTAGCTAGACCTTGTTTTTATAACATCTTTGTACCGTTATAAAAAGATGATTACTATGCATGTATTTATTCGCAATCGCAACGCAATTCGCAAGTCGCAACAGCAGCATTTAATTTTACGCAGCAAATCCCTTTTATTTTAAGATCAGCAGAAGTTTGAGGTGAGGTGAGATATGGAATTATTAGTTCCGCTACTATTTCTACATGTTCTATACTTTCTGATTACTATTCGACTGTGATAAACTGATAACAGGTATTATTAATAATTGCAAAATGATTTGCATCGATTGAAATGTTTTAAAAGATAAATACGGATTTTAAGAATGTATATATTGTAAAAATGTATTCTGCTTCTCAGGTATAGCAATTGTTTGAGATGCAAGAGTCTTCACAGTCACAAAGTCACAATCCGCTTCTCAGCAACCCAAATCATCTAAATCTGTCCTCTTCAAAAGCCCCAAACAAATGCTGCCCTGTTATCGGAAATTATCTCATTTTCTCAGCAACTGACTGTACTAGGGGATAGCTCATATGTCGACCCATCTTCGACCTCGGTAAAACCTTTTTTGAGTATACCCTCATCTCAACCTCAACTGCTTCACAACATGATCAAAGTGTCGTCGAAACTACCCCCACCCCACCCCTATTTTTCTCGCAACGAATTCACATACCAGATGAAAATAATTTTTATGAACATAAACAGGTTTTGGAAAATAGTCCTTCTCCCTGGTCTACTCGCCAATCTAATGTATTGCTTTACAGCCGGAAAAGGATTATGCCCCTCCATTATGTCAGTCTCAAAGTTTCATTGTCGCCCGTTTGTTTGGTCAATGTATAAAAATTGCATAGGTAGGTTAAGGTTGAATATGAAATATATTATGAACTAAATTCTCCATCTTTCATACAAATATGTTACTACGGATAGAAAAGTTGTGATTGTGCTTTATTGACAAAAACAAGAGAATCCTCAATAGAATTTGCATTCTTGCATCTACTCGATAAGATAAATACCTAATAAAGATAAGTAGGTACCTATTCAATAATATTTAAATATAAGTCTTGTCATTGTCGTAAAAGAATTTGAAAACTTGAAAGGATACTGCTGTTTGATATGATTATGATGACCCAAATCGTCATTGTCAGTGTCAATCTGAAAATGTTTGTAACCTATCTTATTCTTATTGTAAAATAATAGTGTGTATTTCCTATACTATTCTCAATCTGTAAATCAATTCTCTCGTCATCCATGAATAAAATTCAATGCCTACACAATTGTTACAAGTACAACGTAGGGTAGTTGCTGTTCAGTCTCAGTCGGATTTTTAATAGCATGATTCTATTTCTAATGTGTAAAGTGTAAACTGCATGCATGGTACTTCCCGGTAAGTATTTCGCTGCTTATTCTAATAGTAACAGCCAACTCAATCAAGTATGAAAATTAATATTATAAGTATATTATTGAAAAATGAATGACAAAATGGCTACTATTCGTAAGAAATGTCGCATTGCGAATTTGATTTATTTTCATTCAACACAGTTGGTAAATCAGTACAGTTTTGACATGCAGAAACATTTTACGATTTCGGGTGGATTTGCACCAATAAACCTACAGGTCCGTGGTGTCATCGGTCGTTTCATTGCAGACCACAGTAAAATCAATCATGATATGAAAGCCTTGGAAGTTGAAACAATAGAAGATCTATAGATATTACTAAATAGTGCATTGTTTTTACCCCCTTTTCCGGATATCCAAATTATATTATTCTACATTTCTAAGGAGCACGAGCAGCACATTGCATTGGTTTTATTTTAAGCATGAAGATTAGTATTACATTTAACCATCCCTACAATACAAACTAACTTTGTTGCGTATCGCATTCCGTTTAGCCCCATATATAGTAATTATCTGTCTCAAAAATTACTGATCTTTGTAGTTACCGAAATCAACAAGTTGAGCTTTGTTATAGATTAGATTTCTCTGAGATTTCAGTTCGTTTCTGCAAATAGGAGCTAATAATCTGATGCATTCATAGTTAATAACTTCGATCACTTTTGTGCTACCAGCTTTTTGTGTCTCAACTTCTCGGGGACCATTTCCTTGATGAGAAACTGGTGTTGCTGATGTGAATGTCATATCCGCATCAGTATGTACTGCAAACAGAGAAAATACATTGTCATTGTTAAAAATATTTATGTACTTAAGAAACGTGCAGCGCTGAATAACTGTTCAATGCAGATTTAGGCCTTAATCACTCCGTATCAGAAAGGGATGCCGTGATTCTCGAGTAAAATTCATAACAATTGTAATGAAAACATACTTACAGCAAAAAAATATGGAGAAACATGTCCAGTGTTCAGAATCAATACGGAAAGGCTGCGTAAAGTGTCCCAAGCGTTTTTCTGGTGTTACCTTAAAAACACCTCTGTTGGAATTGGTTATGAAGGGAAGCATTGCTAAATGCTCGAAATATGAAACGGCATACTCCCAGCTTTCGTATGTACCTCTTTCATACTCTACTTCAAAGTCTACCCTAGATTTACAAATCAAATCACCTTTAAATATCTTCAAATTATCAGTTCGTCAAAGCATACTTAGCTGCTAAAGTTTTAGGAATGTACGAAGGAATGTACGATAACCGCGGATATCCGCAGGAAAGATATGGTAGCACATTCTAATATCATATTCGTTCGTGAAAATTATTATAGACATAAAGTATATAAAGTTATTACTTTCCAAACTTAATCAGAGATGCTTCTGTTAACTTTTTGCTTAGTCTGAAATGTATTCAAATATTTTATTTACTTACACAGTTGGGTTTAGCTTCTGCCAATTAGAGAAATCTGCCCAGAATTCCCACACAACTTTTGGTTCCACGGTCTCAAACACAATCTCAAAGACCTCCGTATACTTTCGTTTCGTTAGGAAAAAGTACCAGAACATTAGAAACGATAAAATATAAAATGTTCTTTTCCCAGTTGGACGCATTGTTAAACGCATGTCTGGATTAATGGAAATATTTATGGAAAAATGATTATCTAGTAGGTATATATTTGTAATTGCTTATACGCGTTTGTTTTCAAATTGAATTTGGATGGAATACTCTAATTAGCCAATTTCTTTTTGAATCAATCAAATAATATTATGTGTATCATGTGTATGGAGTCCAAAGTTAAGACAAGATAGTATTTATATAGTACCGAATAGTACGTCTTTCCGGTTGTGTGCATGTGAGACTTAATTACAGGTAACTATAAAATGTTTTAATGCATATGCAAAACAACTTTTTGGGAAACTGTCACTGACACAAATGAATGCTATACTGCTCTTTTTACAGGGTGTAAATAAATATTTCAAAACCTTGCTTTGGTTCTGTGACTTGGTACTTACAAGTACAAGTTACACTTACATGAACATGTAATCAAATGAGTCTAGGTTGCCGAATTTTTAGGTTTAACCAGTCAATTACTCTAGTAGCTACTTAGCTAGTAGCAGCTACATATTATACGAGTCTAAGAATTCATCAAAACTATTTCTTAGTATCTCATGAAAATGTTTTGCAGCCTCTGCCTGACTTACACATGCACTAAAGAGTTGTCCAATAATAAGTGTAGCTTGACATGGATTGCCGATTGGGGTTGGGGTAAATCTTAAAGCATCCAATTCCAATGTACTATATAGTTGGTGTATTGTATTTTGTATTACGTATATTATCGACTGTCCTACACCATTTCATAAAACGACAGTAAAATGTAAGCTGAATGTTTAAAGATAATCGTAGACGTCAACTCAAATCCGGCTTGCCTGAAATTATTCTGATCCTTTATCTATGGATATCCATTTCCTTTCTTGGAATCTTGAAATAGGAATACATTACCTTCAAGTTTCAGTCCTATAGGTCGGCAATCTGAGACTGTATGTGCTCAAAAATGTGTTTATTACTCCAGTTAAGGACAGTATCTAGAATAGAACATTCCTGGGACACATCATGTACACTACAGTAAGCTGCATATTATATCTATGTGTTTGTAATTCCATAAAAGAATTCTAAGATTACACTACTCTCACTCAGAGTGTGTCTATGTATCTGTGTACATACATACCTAAACCATAAGGTATTAGCTGTGAGTATTAGATGCTACTAACTGTGGCAGTCGTAAGGCTACAAGTTGAGAAATTATACTGGCTAATTCCTACCACATAATATAGCTGCATTCATGAACCTATGATCTTTAGTGCTTATGTTCACTTAATCTTGTAACAACCAAGATGTCTCGAAATCTACAATTTTATATACTACTTTTGAAGCTATTTTTTTACAAATGACACACAGATAATTATGTGAATCTCATATACATACTTACTACATTACAAATAAAAACAAATTAATCTATATAAATATTTAATATAGCTATAATAAACGTATTTTTATTTCTCAACACAAGTTACAGTATAGGTAATACACAGTATGGTAGAGTACTTTTCGATATCGATGCTACTCGAACACTACATTATACTGCAATCTAGTCTTTTGTGTATATGTAGTTTACATGATAGTTACATTATCTTACATTTGAAGGAATTATAAGTAAGTATAATATGTCCCACGAAGTAACACGAATATGATAGATAAACGCTCTTATTTGTAAACATTTATTTTAATATGTATCATATAAAGCTATTTATTACAGCTTTACCTAAGATTTCTTTGTTAAAATCAATTAAAATTCACGTCGATTTGCACAATGATAAATTATTTCCACACTGACAAGTAAACGAAGTGCCTATCCATTTGAACTACAGACATTTTCAGATTTTTAACATTTAGAGAGACAGGACATGCAATGTATTCTGAGAGAATGTAGCATTCGCATATTCATGGAACAAAAATACATTAGTTAAAAGAATTTACAATAAGTAGCTGCCTTCTGCGACTAAGCATGACCAACCGGTGTCATGCGTACATTTAATAAACATGCTTCAAAAAATGCTACATCTTCATAAAAGTTACTAAAAGAACACTGTTCAAAGAATGTGAATATCATTTCGTGACATGCAATTATATATGGTACTTTGTACCCTAAAAGTGTATATTCTGAAATAAATGCCATACTTGTCGTTCGACTCATTTCGCTTGTCACATAAACGCAAATGGACATTAAAACTAAACTACCAAACTATATAGCATAGTATGTACACACAGACTATCATGTAATGTAATACATTATTATACACATATTATTACATTTCATATACTATTTCTATTAATGATAACTGTATTTATAGAATTAGGAACTATTGTTGCAGATAGCAGTAAAATCCAAATTGGTCAAATGAGGCAAATTGATGAGATCAATGTCCGGTGAAAGGAACTTGTCAATATCTACCTCAACACCCCCCGTCAATGACAGCTCTGCTGTCGGCGGCGGTGGTGGTATAACTTTTCTAGTACCGGCATCCTCCTTGTAGATGTACGTGCCAAATGGCAAATCCAAAAGATGCGAGAAAAATGGCGTGTCCACCTACATGAAAGCGGAAAAAAATTAATACAAATAGGGAGCTTGTAGCGAGACTGTAGAGCAATGGACTGAATATTTTTCGGGTTATTAGGCAAAATTAGTCCCAAAACCTTGTCTGCGCCCAAAGCTTCCTTTCCTCATTTTTCGAATATGAGGATTGTTTATTTCCTTAATTTAAAGCTCCTGAATATGTATGTTTTTATGACTATGAAATGACCATTATGACGACTGACCTGAATTATTGGGACTGAGTTTCCTAATCTTTCAATTTCGTCTTCCCGTATTGGAATGAATTTATCACGAGCAACTTTCGATAGCTTGTCAGCCATTTCAGAGATCTCCCCACAAGCCTACACAAAGAAAATTAAAGTAATTTTAATTAATTTTTTTATGGTAACATGCATAACGTGCACTGCACACTAAACACATAAAATATAATATCGCAGTAAATAACTGGTGAAATTGATGCAAGAGAATCATGATCGATATTGCTATCTTACCTGGTTAATACCCTGAGTTCTTATCTGGTGCTTCACAAATTGCCACGTCGTTTTGTCTGTTGTTGGAATTAGATTATTATTAAAATTCGACTGCAATTGCTCCAATCCATCCCCGACAGAAACAACTGTAGGGCTTATTGGCCGATTCTGAGAATCAATTTCTGGACAGTGGAAAAAGACAGAATTACTATTGCCGTCCATAAGCATAGAGTCTTCGTTAGGTTGAATTTGTATCTGATTGTGAATAACGTCAGTGTGTGATACAGAGTCTTCAAAAATTTGCAAGTCTACAGACACATTCGAGTCCGCTGTGTGAATGTCTATGCAATTAGAGTCAATGATGGCCTGGGCAATATCTTGGCATTGATTTCTGTCGGGTATACTGAAATGATGGCCGCTGGAGCCAAATGCTCCAAAGGAACTTAAACAAAACTCCGTATTTCCAATAGGCTCGTTCCCAATCTGCAAAGACAGTCGGTCGGGTAGGCAGAGATCTGGCATGGCAATGGGTGGGGACAGGGTGAGTTGACTTGATACTTGCATAAGCATCGTATTACTTAAATTACTTTTTGAAAAATTACAGTCACTTATTGACAGATTTGGGATTGGATCCATATGAACAGAATCGTTAGCCGTCTCCAGCACAGGCTGCCTATGCAACTGAATGTGATTTGTCGTCATACTTGTATTGGGCATTGTTGTACTTCTAGGATTTGTCTCCAGATTCAATTGGGACTCTTTCGGAGGAACCTCTACTTCAACTACGTGAACCTGAACTTGTACTTCTGCATCGGCTGTCTGCTTCGGAGGGTTATTGTAATAATTACTGTGTACTTTCGTTTCATTATCTTGCAAGCCATCTGATTGTTGCATCGGTTTTGACACTGTGGCTGAGTGGCTTGGAGTCGGAACGGTTGCGGTGCTATTATTTTGTGGATTGGAAGATTGTTTTTGGTGATCTGGAAACTTACTATAATGTGAAAATAATTTGGTATAGCCAAGATATACTTTTTGACATACTTGACAGCGGAACATTTCAGGCGGTTCTCGTTTTCTTACTTTCAGAGGTAAGCCCCCCGAACTTTCTTTAGTCTCATGATTTTTTGCAGAATCAGCATGATTTAAACTTTTACTTACACGACCTATTCTCGTAGTGGTAGGCGGCTTCATTAAAAAAGACAATTCAGCGGCTTCTTCAGCTTTACCCTTTTCTTCCAAAATAATTTCTCTAGCCTGCTTTCTTTTTCTTTTGCGAATTTTATTTCGCTCTGATCTCTTCTCTTCAGCCCGGTTCCTCTCGCATTCTTCAGATTTTTCTTCATTAGAAACGGATGTGACATCTACAGTTTTCTTTGGATTGGAAAAATTGTCAACAACCATAGCCTCCAGCCGTTGCTGAAGTTTTTTAGGATCTATTACGTAGACCTTGACCTGACCCCCCATACCGGGTCTTGACTTTGCGACCTGATTTAATCCTTTATGTATATAATTTTTGCCTTCCTTAATGGCTGCTGTAGTTAACATACTATTTTTCCACGCGATTTAATACTGACAAAAATTTCTATTGATATAAAGCAACTGATACTGACACTAATAAATCGTTGTTTCTAATAAATTAATTATATTTAAAGTAAAGCCAAAAACTAACAATAAAGTCAAGTTATTTTAAGACCGACATTCGGCTTAATGTCAATAGTTGTTCTTTTTCGCGTCCAGCAAAAGACAAATCTGCCGCATTTGGAAGAGCGGTGATTGGAATATCGGTTCAAGCAATAGTCACTTTACCAGTTAAAAGCTATTGGTTGGAAGAAATTTTTAGATCATAGAATAGGAAAACAGGAAAAAATCTTTTAGAAAATTCATTTTTAAAAAACTGGTACGAAATATTTCGATTTGGTATTTAAAAAACTACAAATCACAATTCTGCGGAAAATTTTTGTCGGATTTCTTATAGCTAGAGCTGTAGTCCGGAGCAGCTGACTTACATTACATAGATTCCCTTGGCCTTGGCCTCCTCGCCTCGTCCTCTCTGACTGACAGTCCTGTCCCTGTCCTACGGATTCCAGGAATTTGCTTTTAATCCGAATTTCCACTTGAATTGAATTGGGTGAGTTGAGTCATTTTTTCCTGCTATTTACTTGATTGTAATAATAAGTAACTAATGTAATAACAACATTGTATTCTTTACTTTGTACTTGAATATTTCTGATTGATTCCATTATTTCGTTTTTTTCATAGATATATAGATAGTCTATTTTGTTACTTGCAGGAAGGGACAAAATGACATCTACGTCTTCGTATTTGCTACGGAGGCTATTTGGGTCAAGTAATCCATTTAAGTGGCCAGTTCGACCTTTTGAAACCAGTGGAAATTCGTCCACTAACAATTTTGCTATTATTTCGGTTAGATTGATAAGCAATTCGAGAAATCTAACAGCTTCAAAATCAAATGAAACCAATGGGACTAACGCAAAGTACGATGAAGATGGTTTTGATGTCACGGCACTGAAAGAAGAAGAGAAAGAAAAGTTAAAGGCCCTAAAGAATCGTCTATCAAAGAATGAATACTACGAAAAATATAAGAACAAGTTGATTCAAGCTCAAAGGTTGGAACGCTGAATTTTTTGTCGTCTACAACTATATCAGAAAATATCGTATAATATGTTGATAGAATACATTTTATCACTGTTCTTACTTTTAGATCGAGTCCTCAAGTATTTGGAGCCAAGGCAGAGCAAGTAGTATGCAAAAATAAGAAAACAGTCCCTAAGAAAGCTTTTGGTAACACCGGCCCGAATTCCAAAGAGGTATACAAAGTATACATTGTATTATAAATACGTACCATGTGGTAATTAGTAATCTAAAACTCCACATTACTATTTACAACAATCTTTTTAAATAGGTATATGTCTAAGAAAATTTAATTCTTCGTTATTTGGCAATGATTTTGCACTTTCTGTTTATACTTCTATTATATCGTTATATCATACCTGCTATGTTTTATTTACTGTTTGATTTGTTTCTTCAGAGTTTAAGTGCAACGCTAAATATCGACGTAATGGAAACATTAGATAAAGACGACATCATATTTGTAAGATCTTCTTTCTGTTGTTTGGTCCTTATCCGATTTTCAATCAGGGCTTCAATGTAATTAGTATTTCTTGGTTTTGTTGACGACAGGTTTGGAAAGCTTTCAACGAAAAAAGAGGAAAAATTGGAGATTCAATGCCTGGAGCAGTATACAGCAGAATAGCTTCAGTAGCCGCAATTTATAACATGGTACGGCTTTAATGTTGATAAGTTTGTCTTATAACTTTCTTGATTTAAATATCAACTTATTTAATTCTACGGTTTGCATTGTAGTTCATTTTTCCACTTCCCCGTGATGGTGGATACGAATTCTTTTTAAGTCAATTCTCCAATAATGTTTTCCACTTCACACCACTCGTGTCGTACCAAACCCACGGGGAGAACTCTCCAATTTCACTAATTCTCGCCAATTATACAGAGTTGCAATTATCTAAAGATTTAATTCTAATCATGGCGGAATATAACAAGAAGTTAATGGTAATATCACCGTCTTGTACATATAATATGATATTTTTACTGTAAAAGCAAAATATTCTTTCTAGTTATATTATGCACTACTATGATTTATAAACACAACTGTATCATAATGTGCACAGTCTGCATGTATGTACAGAGCATTCATTACTCATTTTTTTATTTCTACAGAATCCGGAAGACATTAATATTCTTTATACCCAAATACTGTTTTACTACGCCTATCCGGATGATAAGCGAATGTCGTTATTAACAAAATTCACAGAAGCTCCTTCGGAATTCAACCACATGGATTTAATAAGTGAGTACGAAATGTTAAACAAAGCGAAAAGCAAACCTTGTACTTAATGGAATGCTGCCATCGTTGATTGTAAAGTAGCATGATAAAATAATAGTCAATGCAATATTAGAAAACGCTAGTAGTCCCGAGTATATCTATATTGTATTTAAATTACATCAGGTACAATACATTACAAAGTCAACCCACTAAATGGATGTCACATTAAATTGAAAATATTATTGTTGTTGAAAATGAAACAAACTCCAAAAATAATTTCCCGCACAACACATTGCGTAAAACATTACATTGTGAGACATTATTTCATTTATATGTTGATCTCATGTAAACCGTAAAATTCTGCATTCCTATTCGAAGGGGTTCAAAAGTATAAAATTCATTTACGCATCAGGAAAACTTACTATTGAAATACAATAATTATTATTTTTATATATTCTATCTAACTCTGACTTTATGAGTTTAACTGGAAAACATGGTGAAATTCTCAAATTGAGGCGTAGGAGCTTTCAAATGGTTTGTGCGTCTATAATACACAGAAGTCGGAAAAGGATCTCTCAGACCCCGAAGCCCGAAACCTATCCAAGCGAGATTTCTAAATACATACAGGGTAATGTATAATGTATGTATGTAGAATGTCCAGAATAATGTCCCCTGGAACTTTTTCTCACTTTAACTATTAATAAACTCTGGCAAGCAAAGACGTAAAAAGGCATTGGTAAAAAAAACAGTCGCCTTCTCCTCTTTCCCTTTCAATGTTACTGGATGCTGAGGCTGACTGGCTTGCTGCCTCTACTCTGGCTAGCAGGCTGGCTGCTGCTGCATGCTGGCTCGGGCATGCGTGGTGTTAATTTTCGGACAGAGGACAGACAGATTGCACAGACATTTCTCTCCGATAACAAATATCGTTGATGCTAAAAGTACAGTGTAACCACTGCCTAATAACTGAAAAAGTTGTAATGCCACTTCAACAAGATACTACACGTCATGTGAAAGGGCGTTATTTCTTTAGTAGAATGGGGTGCTATGAACTGTCTCGTGAGCATTTTTCAAATACTCATGAAAATAATTTATTTTTAAAATGGTGCGATTAACGAAAGAAAGTTACTTTAGAGAGTTACCAAATCGCACTGAAACATTTCACTCTTTCAGATAGTTTCATTTCCTTATGATTATGAATATTGCTATGTTTTCAGTTATTAATAAAGTACAAGTGAGAGAAACTTCCAGGGGACATTATTCTGGCCCACCCTGTATAATGCATATTGTATCCGCAGAAGAACGTCTATGTCTCAGTGATTTATGGCTTGTATTGTCACTGACCTTATACTTATCTTGTATCAAGGTTTAGGAAAATGGAACAAAATATTTGATTACCTATAAAAATAAAAATCGCATACAGATAATATAATGTGAATGTATAAACTGCATGTATTTAGTATACCCACGTAATGTTTTCTGATATCATTTACTAGCGATAAAGTAGATAGAAAGGATTATTTAAGCTCATACTTAACTAACAGGGTTTGACGGGTAAAATATTGCCCTGTGTAATTATACTTTTATGACAACGATTGGCACATGCACGCATTCCTGGTTGCATACACGCCTTTTCATTAAGAAACAATGGAATTTTCACGCTTCACTGGGCACAAAATAGATAACATTGTTTATAAATAAATACATGTATGTGACTTGTGAAGTTGTGTGACTGTAACCACTTGAGAAAAATAGGTCATGATATGAACTTTCGTGTCAATCGAATCGTAGTACGAGCAGCAATGTAATTCATTTGGGGATCAATGCAATATACCTTGGTACAGTGACAAAATGGAGAAAATGACAGCTCCTTTAAACAAATGTATATAATGCCTATATTTATATAACACCTTCAGAATGAAGGGGAACTAAAATATTATAGTGAAGTAGAAAGAATAGTCGTTGTTGTGAGTCTGATTTTTAAGTGGCTTTTCGTTACAGTTACAATTCGTACCGTAATTTCCTTATTTATTACATCGATTTTAATACAACTGGTACTTTACAACGTTACAACTTACAACTGCAACAAGTACAAAACATACTTACATATAGTATTACAAATAGGTACCTATGTATAATATAGAGCTACGTAAATGAAGAATTGATTTCATTGTTTTCTAACTTAGCAATTGCAATCGCAGCCCCCTAGATCACAATCTCCACAATCGCAATCCCCACAATCACAATCTCCACAATCACAGTCACAGTCCCCATCCCCACAACAGTCACAGTCACAAGTACAACAATCATCGCCGCAACAACAATCACAGCAACCGGAGTCCCCATCATGGTGATGATGGTGGTGATGATGAGGAGTGCTCCAGCAACAGATCCAAAAACACGTATCATTTGATGAGGAAGAGTTGCAATTGCAACAGCCACAACAATCATCCTTTTTGTTTTTCTCAGCTTTCTGCTCTTCAGTTTCTGTATCACCGGATCCTACATTATTTAAATTCTCTACATATGAAGGGGCAGTAAAGGTTTTCATTTCGCTCTCGCTAGTTATGACAGCAGGAACGGTTGATGAAATTTCATATATACTGGAGTAAGGAGGAGGTGGGGCACTTGGCACACCTGTTGTTGCTTCTGGAACCGAAATCTCAGCTGTGTCTGCTGAAGAAAGATAGGATAGACAAAGACCATTAATGCAATCTACTAGAATGGCATATTATTATGTAAACTCATGAAATAATTTCGATCTTATACGAGTGAACAAGTTTGCAAATTACATATAAAAGGTTTTAGTCTGATCATGTCAGATCTATAAGCTGCAATGGGTTGGAGGTATCATGCATTATTTCTTTGCTTTAGAAAACTACAGAATAAAACTTATAGAAAACGTATTCTAAGGAAGGAAGTTAAATATGTATACGATTCGATTGAAATTATTTCATTGACTGTTGCCCACTGAAAGAGAAGTTGAAGTAGGTTATTGAAAAAATTTATTTCTCACCCATTATTTTAGGGGTGCAGTTGAAGTTTCCTTTAGTAATATTTAGTTTTTTTAACAATTTATCTGTGCTTCTGTTGGATCTGACGAAGTGAAGAAGACTGCATGCTGAACATACACTGTTACTAATAATTATTTTATTATTTTTCTCCTTCCACTCGCACTCGTCAGTCGTCAGCAGTTCCTAGATTATGCCAAGGTCATATTCATTGTGTATTATCTAGGTATTATTCATATGCAAAAGTCATTCTCATTATTGCCGTGCTGATACATACGTATATCCGTTTTTTCATGATTCATGATTTGATCCGCACACATGTTTATATTCATAAGCTTTTTGTGTATTGCTATCACCTTACCTAATAGGTGCATGTAACGCGTTACGTAGTAATGCTAAATGGATGAGTTTCATAGAAAATCCTCTGTTCATCAAGGTAAATAAGGGAATACAGCTGATCCCCAAAAGGTCAAAGGTGATAATTTTACAATATTATAATACTAGGACATGTTACATTCCACATTACTTTATGAATAGATCAGAAACTATGCCTTTAAATAGGTATGCATGGTTTGTAAAGTGATCTTACTTTGATATAAGCAAAAATATAACAAATTCTATGAAAAGTACGTGAAACTCACATTTTTTCCATTGACTCCAGAATTGAAGTTAGGATAATATGTAACAAATCAAATCTATAGCTTCTTCTTCTTATAACATACTTCTCGTCAAAATGCATGCATGCTGTGGACTGTAAATTTTGGCTTATAACAATAGACTAGTACAGGGTGTACGGAAAGTTTCTGGTACAGTGGCGCCCCCTATATTTTAGACAAGAACTATATTTTTTAATTAAACGTAGGATAATACTATATGTATGTGCTGTTTACCTCAGTTGAACT
>JABASI010003603.1:0-16047 GCA_019776505.1 Tomocerus nigrus
TTGAACTTTCATTTCATTTTCTTGGTGTACAATGCAAAAGATGAAGAAGGACAAAAAATAATTTCAAATTTTTCATGGATTCAGATATCTTCTTGTGTAGAATATTCTAGTAAGAAATATCATTACAAACAATGAAAAATACTTAAAACTACAATTTTTGACTATTTAATCAGAAAGTTTAGTTTGAGTGATGAAATGCAATAGCGTGTGTTTCTGTACATGAAATGAATTGGTATTCACCCGTTAATGATATATTTATCTCTTCATTAAATTCTAGTTATTCACCTCTCTACAGGTCGAATATTTTTGGTCCTACATTGATAGTAAAAAAAATCCTGAACATTTGTATCGCTACCTTTCTTTGCGCATACAACAGACATTGATATGTGCTGGTCATGTATATAAATCGTATCTAAATGCTGTAAAGTCTGTAAAGAGGATGAAATCGAACATTTGTTTATTATATACAACTTTGTTGATGGCAGTTCAACATTTTTGGTCGCTGGCATTAACAAGTCATAATGAAAATGGAGTTAATTAATTTATTAGTAGCAGTTGTTTTTTAATTAAGTAATGGAAAAGTAAATGTGGTGCTACTTATAAATAGGTCTTGCCTGGTGTGTCTGGTGATGGAAAGAAAGTGCTTTGAAGTTGCAGCAGCGTAATGTGAAGATATGTTTCCCATTGTACTCAGCTGAAATGAAAAGTTTCATCTGAGATATTTTCTTTGGCATTGAAAACAAATGGCACGGCTGGTTAGTTGCATTAGTTGTGTTTGGATGTAGCCAAATGCCAGGCCATAATCATCAACATTTCATCGCTGCCATCATAATAATCATCATGGATTCCGTCGCGACACGAAGCGAAGCCACAGAACCGCACTTATTATCTCAAAAAGGGTAAGTAGTAGTAAGTAGACGAAAATATGAAAATAGACTATAATGCTTCTATGTATATTCATGAAGGAGTGCAAATAAATATATCCTAGTTCTTGTTTCAGTTTTTATTCAAATAAACCATTTCTAAATATTAGACATTTGCATATGAAAATGCTTTTTGGGTTTGTTTTGCAGAAAGCAGTTGTCCTGATGGATTTTTCTTTTCGTATACTATTTGGTACACAATCTCCGAATGCGTAGGATTTCAACACTTCCCTTAATAGTATGTTCCATTTTTTTAAAAACTTTCTGCACATTTGCTTCCTATCTCGATACCTATATAAAGGCGGTATGTAATAAACAACCGACATTTCTGTATTTGCTACAGAGAAGAGATTGTATATTGTATCCATTTAACTAGTCTCGTTCATTTCTGTCGAAGAATTGCTTGGTTGATATCGGTCTGAATGAGAGTTCGGTTAAAGCAATGTGCTTTCCATAAATAAACACCGTTGAAACATACATTTATAAGTAAGCACCTACTTACATTTTCAAGATTAGCGCATACAGTCCTCCCGATCCCATATTTTCTATTTGTTTCTTTTATATTCATAACATTTACTTATGAATGCGCATATGAAATCAGTCCATAGCTTTTTCGGGTTACTAAGAGGAAAAAGAAAAAAATTGACTATTAGTTGCATAGAATAGATAGCTAAGATATGTGCCAGGAGCGAGGAGTTGTACTATTTAGAGTCGAGACGTTGATACGAAACGGAGAGACTTGTCTGTCATGTCGCGTTCTGGCTTTTATGACTCCGTCAGGCAAATGTAAAACTTTAAGCTTAAATCATCCTTTGATTTTGCCGTAGTAGTGAGTGTAAAGTAAGAATATATTTCGGATAGAGTTACGATTACGAGCAAAGATCTCTGTGAAATAGCGACAAGTTCCATGAAAGTTTGAAGGACTATCATCGCCACCTTCACTCCTTGTGATCGTCACTCATCCGTACTTTTCAGCATCTGGATTAAAGTGAGCAGAGGAGAGCATGATTCTCTTTTAGCTTTATTGCTTTTCGGCTCGCAACTCGCAACTACCCAATTCAACCCTTTTCCACACGTCTTATCCTTCAGTACAAAGCACATTTTCCTTTTTTAATGCCAGATGTTAATAAATGTAAATACCCATATTTTATTAATTGATCAATTAATCAGGTGCAGTATTGATGAGATCTTCGCGCATATTGTACATTTTTGTTGATGATTAAATAATGGTTTGCAAATATCTGGAATGTTCATATAAAACTACCATGATGGAAAATTCAACCCATTTCCACCGGTGTCTTATCCTTCCGTACAAAGCACATCCTTTTTTGATGCCAGATGTTAATAAATATGTTAACATTCAATATTGCTCATAATGACAGATGACGAATACAAATATTCTTGGAAAACGGTAACAACAATCACGAATGGCATGTCTGCAAAAATATCCGTCAGATACTTTTGTATTTAGGTCCAGGTCAATAATTTTTATTACAAATAATAATCAAGCAAAGAATCATAATCGATGACATGCTTTTTTTACGATGATAATGCAGATTTTGCCTATGTTGAAAGTTTGACATGGTACAAAAACTACTGACAATCAAAAGCCGAAGAAAATGAGGAAAGCAAATAAATTTTCATTAAGGACAGAAAGATAAAAGGGAATTTTCTTTTTGACATGACTGACTTATTGGAGGAAAAGATGAGACGAGAACGAGATGTAAAAGAGCCCTGCCCATTTCGTTGAAAGTAAAGAAAAGTAAACCAAAACAAAACTCATTCTCATTCCTGGGATAGAGTGTGTCTGTATGTACTTATTACATTGCTTTGTCTCGTCTCTGTAGCCCCGTGCAATATTCCTATGACAGAGTCTTTTTTCTTATTCTTCCCAGTTCCTTTCCTCGTGTTATTTGTAGCTGTGTGTGTAGGAAACGTCTGTAGTCTGTAGAATTCTAGAATCTGAACTTTTTCTTAAAAGCAGAGCTTAGTTGAAGATGGAAGGAAAAAGAGATAGAGAGAAAAGAGTGCACATAGAGAGAGAGAAGAACACACACCCTATTTTCGACATGCAGGCTCTTCTCAACTGATTCCATAGTGGAGATGCATTTCATCGCTGAACATGTCTTTTCTTCACTATAATAGAATCTACATATATAAACAGTTCGGGAGAATCACATTAGAAATGTTATTTAAGTGAGAAAGAAGAAAACGTCGGTCGGGTAGTTGGTAGTTCTTGGCTTTGGTTTGGTTTTCACTGTTCTCGCAGACGAGATGCTATCATGATCTATATATGACAGCGGTACACAGAACTACAGATTACTTTGTAACTAGACAACTTGAACCTTATGTACTATGTTTCCCTCTATGAATCTCTAAGTACCTATCTCCTAAGGAGATACATAACATAGAGAGCGAGAGAGATAGAAAATGGAAATATATAAGGCACAGGCGGCTAAAGGGCAAAAATTCTCTCAAAAAGTAAAATAAAATTGTCAGAAAAGGAAACTGGGCTGTGGCTGTGCAGAGGGAGAAATAGAAATGGGATCTCTCTCTCTCTGTCTGTACTCAAGGAATAGAGAAGTTGTATTTGATGTAAGGCAGTGAACTGTATATAAGTAGATATATATTAGAAAGATGATATAAGGAATAAGCAATCTAGAATAATATAATGTGGACGTTCGGAGATTGCAATGCAATATGCAGTGGCATACGCTCATAACAAACGTAACAGTCTCTATTTTCTCGTTTACTTTTGCTTAGGCAGTGCATAAGGCAACGCTCGGCCAATTTTCAACAGAACACACAACATACTATAACATACCTATACATATATCATCATCATATATATATGCGGCTAGTTTATGTTTTTCTATTTTCATATGCCTATATCAACAGTAGCAGTGAAATATTCAAGTTCATTTTCCTATAGGATGCCCTGTTCCAACTTTAAGGTCTTAAGACTACGTGTTATGGCTGTATGGCTTGAAAATTGTAAAGCAGAGCAGGGCAAAGTCTCAAAGTAGACATTAGTATATAGGTAATAGTGAGTTATAGATGTTAGCAAGTCCTGCTTTGCTTTTGCTTCCTCGACTCTCTCTCTATGTGTGTGTAGTGTGTGTGTACACTTGCAGAGAAGAAGAGTAAAAGGCTGTTTCTTCCCCCTTCGGGCTTCAGTTGATTTCAGTCTGGCGACGAGCAGAGATCGTGTTGTCTTCGCTCCGTTAAGTTGACACAACGTGCTCCGCTTACTTACACAATACTCACAAATGTACAGACAACTAAACACTCACCTACAAATACACAACAACATTCTCTCTCATGATAAAACAAACTTGTTTTCTCTTCGGAGATAAACTTTTTTCACACTTCTTCTTCTCTACTATTCTCTACTCTAGTTTTTTCAGTGATGGGAACGTAATCAGGAATTGAACTGACGAAACTTGACTTAAACTAACGCAACTACTTAAACTAAATACACCATGTTGTCTTAAGGATTTTTCATTCATACACAAGAGGAAAGAGATAAAGTGCTTCTCTACTCTATTCACTCTTCTCTTCTAACAGTTTACAACTATTCATTTATTATCTTTCTCTGTGTAAGCAACTCTGCGCCTAAACACAACTATTTTCTGATTTCAGTTCCTTTGACTGATTAGAAAAGTTTTCGGACGCTAAATACTCCATACCACATAATATTCCTTTGTAATGAATTCTTGCTGTGTCTTTGATTGCAAACGCAATTTTCACACAAACATTGATTTGTTCTACGAAATCAACTAAAATTAAGATTGGCACTATGTATCATTAACATTTTCTGCCTATACGGAAATTATTTTACATTCCTACTCGTGTCTGTAAATCCATTTTCATTATCGAGAAATGGGGAAACGCAAAGGGAAAAATGGGCTGACACTCAGCAACTGCATTTTAGTGTTTTTGTGGATATTTTGTGAATTTTTTGTAGTGAGATGCAATGGGACTTTTAATCTCTATTTGAATCTGGAGGAGGTGAAAAGAGCTTTGGGTAAGTTTAACGTTATTTTATATTTACGAATAAGCGAATAATATTTACATTGAAAATTCAGTTATAGATGCTTTGGGAATATTTGTTAAATAACAGTGTTGCTTTTTAATCAGTAAGTTAAGTGGCATTTCAAATCTATGTACTTAGAGGTTGATAATAGCTCTTCTGTGGGCTGCTGGAGGTGTAAGAAAACCGTTTTATTTTACGATTGAAATTGATTATTTACGATCAAAGTAAGTATGAGATGAGGCTGAGGCTGAGCAAACGAGGTTGGCAAAGGAATATGATAAGTGAAGTGAATTCTGGTCTCGACAAGTCAACTTTAAGCTCGATCAGTTGGGAGTAGTGAGTTAAATATGTGCAGGGAAGGAAAGAATAAGAGTTGACTTGCTGTGTTGAACTTGAATGAATGTTGAACTCTTGCCAAAAGCAATCTGACAACAAAAATAATTTGTTAGGTGTTGTGTGTGCTGAACTCTTGATGATTGTATGTAATGATTAGAAGAGATAGGAAGAAAGAGTCTGCTAAAACTTTGGTTTATAAAGTAAGTTACAAGGAGGAGAATCCTATTATTTTACTCTTCCTCCTTATTCGATGAGTTTACTTAATATATGCATTTGCATTTGGGCTACGTATGTGTGCAATGCTTATGCACTCCGTGTCTGTATCCTCTCTCTATTAGTAATGTGTAGCAAGTGAATTGGAAGAAAATTCCATTCCAGAGAGTCCTGAAGGAAGAAGAACTGTACAGAAATAATAAACATTCCTCCAGATCTTTGTACGTGATTTGTTGTGCCGTAGACTTTTACTTAAAGGTATCTTATCCCCATCGAACACATGGAGAGGAAGTTGTAGTTTAAAAGGTGTTGTATATTGTTATGTGTATCTACGGACTCTTTCTCAAGTTATTTAGAAGAAGTGAAGTCGATTTCGAGTGAGAAGAGCAAGGCCAGAGAAACATTTGAAGTTCGATACGATTTTTCAAAAGTAATTTCTCCGAGAAATTCCTATTAGACAACAGAGATAGACATGAAGTTCATAAATAGGAAAAGAGTGAGAAGCCAAGTCAGTCAGTCAGAGAAGACGAGTCTCGAGTATATTATTATTACTTTTATGAGATGACTTGCTCTATCTCATATAGACTTAGTGTCAAAGATCTATATAGATATAGAGAGGATGCATGGAGGTGCGAGGAATTCCTGAGTGAGACTAAAGTAAACTTTATGCCATTATGGAATGCTCAGTTTTTTCAGACAGAAAAAATTCACCACTAGATACTTACAATATGTATTAGAAAAAGATACATTATTATTTGTAAAGTTACTCTGTAAAATAGCGCATCACATAATAGCAGAACGTCGAGAGACGTTCGATCCTCGACAGACACACACACACGTTTTCGAAAGGGACGGAAGAGACTTTCTTCTCCTTTTTCTTCACGGAATCTCTTTCAGACAACAAAATTCACAATAATAATAGAAAAGAATAGCACTAGCAAGAGTCAAAGCTATGATCTATGTTATGTGGTGAAGTAACTATCCTTTTTTTGACTTCATCTACTATGTACGTCTGTATCATTCAGTACACAGTCAGTCCATGTACAAATAATACTCTAGCACATCATTCAATTTCTAAAAGACTTGTGACAAGACAAGTTCAATGTTTGTTTCCTTGTTTCCTCGTATGTATTCAGATTCTTCTTTTCCTAAGAATCAACTATCGTCCTCTCTCTCTCGTTCTTGTTGTTATTGTGATGCTTTTCCATTGTGACGGTTGCATTTCATGGCTTTCCTTGAATTTCCCTTTTTATTCCCTTTCTACTATCTGTCTGGAAGATGCATACTGATATACTAGCTGATACATGGACTTACCATATCATAACTCTTTGCAAATAACATATGCATCCATAACTTGTATTTTTTTCCATCATTCCTCCTTCGATTGAAAAGTTGAATACATCTCTTCTCCCAACTTTTATGCACACTGAGGTAAATAACACAAAATATTATCTACACACAAATATGTGGGATATCTATTCCGAAATTCATAGCCTTCATCTCTCTTCAACGATTTTCTTCAAAAACTTTTCAAAACTTGTCATAGTTGAAAGTGAAAAAGTTATGTTTGTTGCTTTTCACCGGAGGCCTTCTATTTCATAGCGTTCTATTCTAATATCTTGAGAATTGGAAATGTTTCTACAATGCTAGCTGATGTATAATGTTGATTTTAACTTGTGGCAACAAGATTTTGTGTAAATCGCATTTTAAGTTAAGAACCACTTTTTATTTATAACGAAAACCTTAAATAAGTTTGTCATTGCATTAGCAGATAATCCTGCCAAAATATCAATGGGTAGATCTGATTAGAAAAGAGGCATAGAAGAAGATTCAAAAATGTCGGATTATAATAGTGCTGTAGAATTTTACGCTGTTATCCTCTCGAGTAAATCTTTGGCCGAATATTAAAAGTCATTATGATGGCTACATGATGAGTGTAGTAAGATTTGATAGTAATAGCTTTTTCTTTGGTCTGAGTAACTTGTAGATGATGATGTACGAAGTATGGCCGAATAGTAAAAGTCATTATGATGGCTACATGATGAGTGTAGTAAGATTTGATAGTAATAGCTTTTTCTTTGGTCTGAGTAACTTGTAGATGATGTACGAAGTAAATTAGGGAGTAGTACTAGGGTCTATCAATTCATTACGACATGTACGAAGGATAAGTACTGACATTAGCATTACCATATGTGAGTGTATTGTATTTATATTGATAATTTCCTATGTTGGCATCCCGCATCTTGTCTGATGTGTGATGCAAATAGCTTACTTAGATGGTTACATGGGAAAAGAATAATTCTTAGCTTATAAGGGACATAAAAAGTGATGCGTTGGTTGGTTGTGAACTTGGAGTAGTGTGTAGATTAGTTTAGTCATACTATAAATATATTATGAGAGAATGTTAGTGTCACAGAGAACGAGTCTCATCTTAGTGTCTAAATAAATAGATAACTACTACGTTGTAGTGTGTAGTAATGGAGGAAGAGTGCATATAAATAATTGTAGACTTTTACAAAGTATTTACATATGTAGTTATATGTATATAGACTGATTCACATTAAATGCCCCAACCACACAGACATAATTTACAATAGGCTGTAGCTAGCATATTTGTGCAAAGGGTTGTTTTTTGCTCACTTACTTAGCACTGGCACTTATTTCACCGCGTGGTAGATGGATAGCGTTGTTTGTATTCCGTTGGTTTAGTTTGGCTTGACTTGACTCTTCTTCCTTTGCCTTGTACTTACATTTCCTCGCCTCCTTATTCATCATAATCATGACAACTTGTTAAATGCAACAATGTAATGTGTCTGTTCATCCCAGCTAATCTAATGTTATGCATTGATTGAAAATCTCACCCTTATCTACATATGTACTTAAATATTACAGTTTCTCGAGTGTGCTCTATGAATATTGCAGTCGTAGCACTAATCTCTCTCTCTCTAAATTGAGGATGTCAAACTTTTTATGATGACAGCCAGAATATACTCATTCCTTATTACGTTTAACTACATAATTACTAATTATCTCTATCCAAGCAGCAAGGAAAACTAATTTAACTCTAATTACATTTTACATCTTCATCTGTTATATTTTTCATATAGTAGAACTCATCATCACATACATGGATACATGTCCCTTCATAATAATAATACAAAATAAAACAATGTCAATCCATAAGGACAATTTTCTATGAACTTAATTAGGATTATTATTACTGTTGTATGTATCTGCTAGATTGTACTACTTACATAACAATTTGTAATTACGTAGTAGCACTGTTATTTGTTTGGTATTTTTCATGAAGATTTAGCTAGTCATACCATATGCTTCTTTAAAACAACACATGTATCTCTAATAACATCATTTATTAAGGACACCATAATTTAAATTCCGATTTTATCAGTAGCAAACTGTAATACAATAGTAGACTCGCTCCATGTAAAACAAACTGCCGTAAATCCTTCACTTCCTATATACAAACGAATATCGATTCAATCTTTTCGTCATGCACGAAGGGTTATTTTCACATAACATATCTACGTGACAGTAAAATTGACTCATGAACAAACATATTATCCAACCCAGATAAATAACGTCAACCAATTGTTTTTAACTTTTAACATTTTTTGTTATACTCAGTCAATATGGAAATTACTACCTGTGTTTGAATGGTACAAAATAAATCTGGGAATTAAAATATACTAAATCGGTTTTCAAGCACTGAAAAACTAATTTCGTTTGAATTTAGTAGATCTTCCTTTAATGGAGGACGTGTATATGGAAATTACTATCTGTAATTGAATGGTACAAAATAAATCTGGGAATTAAAATATACTAAATCGGTTTTCAAGCACTGAAAAACTAATTTCGTTTGAATTTAGTAGATCTTCCTTTAATGGAGGACGTGTATGGGTTTAGATAGATTCGGTTGTGCTTGACTAACTTGTCTGGTGTGACGGGAGATAAAATCACGGGCCATGTATTGTTTTATTTTATTTGCTCCAGTCATCTGAATGGGCCATATCATAATTTAAATCAAATAGAGCCGAATTTATTTGGGTATATAGGATAGATAGCCGAGTTCTTGGAGTAGCGAACTGGATAATAGGAACATTTTGAAAGTTATGGAGGTGCACACCCACCTTTGAGGTCCTTATTTAATTACTGGCCATTATCAACCCCTTTGAGTCTTATTATGTCAGCAGCGGCTCTCCCTACTCTCTTATTCCTATAAAATAAAGTTAGCAGAGAGATAGCCAGGCTACATACGTACAGGGTGGGTTCCGACTCGGTCGTCTTCCTTCTCATTCTATACAATCCCCATCCATAAAAGAATGCTGAGATATTGACGAGAGTGCTTAGTTTTTATTATTATGTGTTCAGTTGGAATTGAATAGGTAGTAGCCTGCCACAACCACAACTGCACAAGTTGAAACAATCGAGTAGTAGTGCCGACATTTGTTATTAGTTGCAGACTACAATGTCTAATGTATACAAGAGAGCATAAAGTGAGCTCTTGAGTAGTTTACATACACGAAATGAGACACGACATGAGTGACTTGACTTGGATTGCATGGGCTTCAATATATTCAGCCTGCTCTGGCCATTCTTATCTATCTCCTCCATAAAAATTGTAATTAAGTTTTGTTCTTGCGGCCTACTGTACACATAATAAGGAAATAGCTAATACTAACTACGTACGTGTACTTATGGCATTATAAATATTTTACTGAGCTCTCTCTGTGTGTGTGTGAGTAAAGAACATAAGTATGTAATGTACAGTTGGCTCCACTGAATATGCAGCTAATGCATTAATCTATCTATTTTATCTCAGGTAATAACTATATAGGATAAAATTATCTTTTCCTACCCATATATTATGTAGTTATATAGCATTTACCAATGCATACGCTTACACTCGCCTGCCCGCCCGCCTCCCCGCCTCTCCTATACTAACTAATTTAATCTAGTAGAAAATTTCATTACTAATACGTACGTAGAGCGTGCGTAAACTTAATTGTTTTTCTCTCTCTCTCTACCAGCTCGCTTGTTTGCGACAGTTTAATTTCAACTCATTCCATAACCAACGGATAGTTTCAAATATTAATTATTATAAGTCACTAATCTATTTGTGTACCTAGGTACTTCAGCAACAAGAGCATTTAATTTTCGATAGTATGCCATTTAATGCCAATACACAGCTAGCATCACGACAACCAGGAGACCTAATTACAATTGGTAGGAATATTATAATTAAGAAAGCGAAAATATTCTGTGACCTCCATTTAGTTTTATTGTAATTTAAAGTGCAGATTTATGTCATGATACAAAATTGTGAAACTCCTAAATTCGTTTACACCAAGATATAATTAAGTTGATTTATTGCACAAATACCAAATTATGGCCCAGTAGTTTGATACCTAGATTTAATTAGCGCAATTGTAAATAATTAGTTGTAGAAAATAAGTGGTTAGTAATTTAGCTGTGATTTATGTGCTGACAAATATTCAGTGATAAAATCCATTTTAATAGCGTATTTATTGCAATAGTAAGTAAACTTGATAGTTTTATAGTGTAGTTAAGAAAGGAAAATCTCCCAGTTCATGAAGCATGTCATTTATACGGATGAAGTCGTTTACGGTAACAATGGATGCTATTTAAATTCTATTGGGAATGTAAAGTAAATAATCGTGGAAGGGTTACTGTGAAGTTTAAACAGACAAGAGAGGATCTCACTTCTTAAGTGATATTGTCACTCTCATTTCACACCTTTTAAGATAACTGGGAAGCTAATCCCAAGGAAGGAGTTTTTCTGTCTGTTCACAGCTTATAAGATTATGGTTGAGGTATTGAGAAGAATCTCCAGGTCTCCCTCCTCCCTACCTGTAATGGTATTTACTAATATCTCCTACTTGTTAGTAGAATTACTAAACCCACAAAAGACAGGTGCTCTTGCCGAGCAGAGAGGCTCCAGTTCTATTATACGAAATAACTGAGAATCACTCCGTCGTCGTCAGTAAGTAAAGTAAGGCTACCTTAGAAAAATCTCCTTTTACTAACAAGGCAGGCAGATGTAGAGGTTAAGTAAGTCAAGCTGTCCATAAGGAAAAAAGGAATCTACTTTTAGTTTCTTTAGCCAAGGGAATAAGGACTCCTAGCTGAGAAATCTTAATCAGATTTGAAAATCCTTTGAACGCTTTTCGATTCATGACATGGCAAAGTAAAAGAGAGCCGAAAGAACTTTACCTACTCAACTACTCACCTTGTTATTCTAAAAGTAAGTTTCTAGATTTAATATAGAACCTTTGCTCGTAACACACATCAATAACAAAAAGCAGCACTCAACATCCTCACCTTCTTCCCATAATATTCCCATCCTCACAACAATCTCCATTAAGCTCTCGGAATTTCTTTTCCTTTCTGTTGTGGTGGTGAAGAGGAAAATATATGAACAGATTGAGAAAATAGCACCTTTCCACCATAGTGGTATGATTTATACACGTTTTGCTTATGTACAGTTATTAAATTATTACCATATATGTAATGTACATGAATCAGAAAGGTTAGGTTGCAATTTTTATTTTAGTGAATCATCCCAGAGTAGAATTGTTGGAAGTTGGAACTAGAACACTCCTTTATTAGAAATTACAATCAAAGCACAATGTTTTAATAAGTAATATAGATATTAGTGAACTTATATAGCTATCTGTAGTAAGTAGTGGCAATGTATTGTGGTTAAATAATGTTTTGAGGTTGAGTAAACAAAGATGGTAACTAGTAATTACTTCGCAAAGGACTAATGGTGATTTAAAAGGGAATTCCCATCTTTGCTGTAGGTATGTATGTACAAAGGAGCTACATCCATATAATTTAATAGCATTAATTTCAACACAGAGAGAGAATAATGAGGTAAAGAAAGGAAATTACTAGATTGTTAGTAAAGGTACGAGTATTTGATATAGAGAGGAGGGAATGGTGTACGGTGTACGTGTTAAATGTTCAACTGCCAACTATTTAGAAGAAGCTATCTAAAAATCAAACCTGATGTTTGTACAGTGCAATAGAAAATTTGATGATGTTTATGCAGGCTAGGTATATATAATAGTTGGTCGTTGGTAGTAGATGTGCATGTCTATGGTATAGTTAGAGAAGGAGGGCGCAGATATAGTTTCTTTCCTCAGAGGGATATTTCCCACTCTCTGTTGTGTGATTGTGTGTCTCTCCAGCAATTCTCTCTATGTCCAGAGATAGTTGGAGTAAAGGTGTATGAAGGCGAAAGAAAAGCAGTGGATGTGGAGCCGAGTGAGTCAGTAGATCTATTAAAAAACTAACTAGACATTCATCTTGAAAACAAGGCTAGTTCTGGCACGCCCTAATGCAGTTTCCTTAACTAGTTAAATAAACTTGTCAAAATTATATATTAGAAACAAGCCTGAGGCTTCCCCTGCAAAGTAACGAGACGCAACTGAACAAAAGTTCAGCTCTTGTGCATATTATCACATATACATGGAAGGGTTAGACGTTAGACTCTTCTGAACTGGAATGACTCCAGTGATCTTTAATTCAAACTGCCTACAACATCCACAAACAAACGCAAGGCTTTATTAAAGTAGGAGACTATGCATGGACTCTAGCTATATCTTTAACGTTGTTATTTCTTAGATGAGTAAAGAGAAACAGCTCACGATATCTCATTGTACGTTAACTTACCTGCCTAACTCATCATCTGAGAATCTACAATACAAATAGAGAGAGAGAGAGAGAGAGAGAGACTCTTCTTTCTCTCTCTCTCTCTGCCAACGTAAACGAAGTGGTTTATATTTTTTACTTTATATTTTATTGTATTTTTGCTTTGGTTGCTGCGTTTGAGTTTGACTTGAGTCACATCACGCAACACTCCGAACTGAAGTATAACAAAATATTGGATGAGTTCTGAAAAGATCTCACAACTTACAAGTTTGAAACGCCATGAGTCCCAATGTGCAACTGAGCAGGTTGAAATAAATGCTGGAGGCCTCCTGCTGAACTGTGATGTCAGTCGGCCACCTTCCAACCGGCTAATAATCATCCCTTCCTTCTTCTCTAACTAAATAATACAACAACATAATAAGATATTACATTATTAACTACATACATACGTTATCTTAGTCTCTCCTATGCGCATAATAACTTGAAGCTTATTATGTTTTTCAACTCGTTTTCCTCACTACAGCACATCACACATCTGCCTCACCAACTAGTCTCATATATAACTCCTTTTTCTATAATGCTTATACATACCTGTACTACAAAAGTCACATGAGTACTTACATATGTAACCTACACAAATAAATTTGTTAAACTTGACATTGGCTTTAGCTTTTAAGTATCCCATTCCAAGAGAAATAGTATCAACTTGATATAAGTTACAGTATAATTGTATAAGAATTTTCTCTATTTTTTAGTTGGGAATATGGAGGTAAGGTAAAAGGTAAAGGCGCTACTACTTCTGTAGCTGTAGCCATTACTACCTTATCTTATTTTCCTTTGCTTTATTCCGGCTCGGTTGGCAATAAAACTGTCAAGGGCTAAAAGAGTACTCATAATTTCCTATTACGCTTAATGTGTTACGGCCTATGCTAGCCATAGCTACCTGGCCATACTTAAAATTACAAATTGGCCCATCTAAACTTATTTCACGTACGCATTTTCTACGCTCCTTAGCTTCTATAGCTATACGATAGCTACATAAATAATAGCAGAGTAGCTATATATGTAAGTAATTGAGTCTCTCAAACGTACAGGGCATTTAGCGACATGTAAGAATATCTTTCACATGTGACTGTCATTCGCTTAGGAAAATATTATTCATAAATTATAAGAGGCAATCGAAGAGATAGAGTGAAAGTGGAAGTGGGGCATAGACATAAAGCACGCATATGTAAATAAGTAGCAAGAAAAGCATGTTATATTGTTTCCTGAACAGAATCATTATGATTATGATTAGATGGAAGGTAAATTCAAGAGCTAATTGCTCCTCGGATAGAGAAAAAGTTCATATTCGTATGGGCTTGCAATAATGTGCCATAGCTGGACATAACTTTCCTTGTCATGACATGCAGACAAGAAAGACACGCAATGAGCTAAAATTCCAAGGCGGTGGTCCGCCTCATAAAACGTCATTGAATCACACGGAATTAGCTTTGGCCATGTCCAACCTAAACGAAGCATGTTGGAATGGGTGCTTTACTTCGACTTTCGGGGAATATATTATAGTCTCATTCCAATAATCCACTCTTTAGCTTATGTAAACGAATTTTGTGCATGTAAGTTAACATTTGACCTTAAAAATCAAGTCAACTGTGGAGAATTCATGTTCTCGCCTGTGTAAATAGTCGAGAACTTTTCCTAGCACTAAATTGCATTGTGCGTGCCGGATGGCTAAACGCATACAAATCTTTTACACCTTTGGCACTGTTTTTTTGTATATGTGTCTTACTATATTATAATGCCTACATCATAAAGCATTAAAAGGAGAGAGCACGTTGTTCGTGTGTGCGATTAAAAGAATAATGTAATGTAAACCAATGCTGAGTAATGTTCATCACTGATGTTCTCCAGAGCTTTACATAAGAAAACAAAAAAGGCGTAGGATGAAATTACTTAGCTCTCTCTCTCTATAGGATCTTCTATGTTGATGCTCAAGATTACATATTTGCATTCTGCTCTAATTGTAATTGTTATTACAGTGGTAATTGTAGCATGCTAGTTTGTCTCACAGCTCTTGTTAGTGTATCGAATGCCATAAATTATAATGGCTATGTATGTATATGCCCCTTCTGCTATAATATAATAGCTTTAAGTTTTCATTTCACTTGACTTGAACTGAATTCCTTAACAAGGAAAGATAGGATTATCCCTGTATCTACTCGCTACTCTCCTATAATGTCATATCACTTTGCTTTCCTCAGGAAAAACTAATGATTAGGTATGCATGACACGACCCGGTGCTAAAACCTACTCATATGTTAGTGTTAGAAAGGAGATACAAGCATTATAACAAATAACTTGTACTACGTGCAGATATATATGTGAATTCATGCACGAGAGTATATACAGGGATTAGTTACGTAAGTCCGTACATTACATATGTGTCCTATCAGCCATGTGTGTTCGGAGTAATAGTAGTGCAGTGGATTGAATTGGATTTATAAGTAATGCCATACCACCATCATGTAAACTAAACGAAAGCTGAAAACTAGAATCCGACAGAGTTCTCGTAGTTCCTTCCTTGCTACTAGAATAATATAAAGTGGCTATAGGCTAGTCGCTAGTGGATGTCAGTAAGTTAAAGTAAAATAACGTAGTGCTCCTGCCTGGCAGCTATGCTTTGTAAGGATAAGCCTCCTCTGAACCGAAACTGAATTATTCAGTAGGCTAGTAGTCGTTTTAGGCATGTGATGTGAGCCAGTTAGTATTTGATTCATTTATTTACAGTCAACATTACAAGTGCACTACTAGAAACAACACAAGAGCCAGAGAGTTTATCTATCT
>JABASI010003604.1:0-16045 GCA_019776505.1 Tomocerus nigrus
AAAAAAAGTGAATTTTTAATTTCCAAACATCCCCAAGAGCCTACCTTCTCCCATGGACATCTCCATGGATACTCCACATATCTTGATATCTACCTGTGTAAAATACAACTCTTACAACACTGAATTGTAGCCTTTTAGAATCAAACTAATTGTGTAAATAAATCCTCTAATTATACCTGCTTTTGGTTTAAAAAACTAGCTGAACCCTATCCCCTGAAGTTTTTCTGTGAGAAAAATTTCATGCAAATAAGTTTCATTCACAATTCCAGCACTTTAATTATAATATTATTGTAACACCTACGGTATAGGTATAGGCATCCGGCATGTTTAATCTGATTGTGTAATTAGAGATGTACTGCAAATTGCAAGATGCTATAAGTAATTCGATTTTAATAATTATACACTCACCTTGATAATGAGCATGTACCCAAATTACATTACATTATAAATTACAAGAAAAGTTTCAGTGAAAAAATCTGATTTTCATTATCAATGGTTGGATTGATTGAAGTATGTTTCAATCAACGGTTTTGTAATAAGATGCACGTTAAATTTGCAAATACTCTCCGTGTTATAAGTTACCTATAAGAGTCTACACTTGATTCTGAAGTGCAATCTCTTAAAAACGGGATATGACAACACTTCGTTACTTTTTAGATTTTCAGAGTTTTCCATTTTCCACCGTCTGTTGTGTATTGGTTGGTGTTGCAAATATTTGCTGTTGGTACAACTAATTGATGGTTATGTGTAGGTAGGTAGGTACTTTTATTTATTTCAATACTAATTGGTCAATGAATAATTTTGCATACACATTGTGTACTTTTGTATAGCATGTTTGTAACTATATGCAGTTGCAATTTCATTAAAATTGTACAGATATAAGTAGTAGCAGGAGTTGTGTATTGTAATAAAGAAATTGACTTCACTTCGTTTTCCTCATCTTTACTCAACGGTTAATCTTTCTCTTTATTTACTCTTATCTTTTTATTGATCTTTGTTAGCACAATATCCGTTCTTTGTGATTCACTGCAGTGAAGTGAGGATACCGACAATGTAAGGATGATTTCCAAGTACTATTATAGATATATAGAGGATTGAAATTGCTCTGGCAGACTTGACCATGAGTGTTCTAACTGTTTTTTACTTTTTAAAGCTGCACACAAGGTATGTGCATGGATATGGAAATTTTGTGCATATACTAATTACAGATAGCGAAGGATGTTATGTGGATAAATCCATAGACATTGATAAAAAGCATGTTGTTTCAAACAAAATAAACCAAAACGTGATTCATAGTATAACGCTACATTATAATAGAGCCTTGTCCGGTTGTCCATTATTAATTTTACATGGGCATGAATGAATTTCAGTTCATTACCATTTTTGGCACCGTTTCTTTCTTCCTACAGTACTTAACCATCCTATCTCACCACTCCAAAGTTCAATTCGGATGTTAACAGATTTTCTGTACACGATACGTCCAAATTAGTTACCTACCTAGTTATTATTTAGTTATATTGAGTGAGTAGACTTTCTCAGTTAGCTTTAGAAATTCGATGAAGCATGGCATAGCATGCAATGTAATGTAGGAGGAAATCAAAATGAGCTTGGGCTCAACAGTTTCTTTCTACCTAATGATAATATTTTGATCTAATCTTCATTTTATAAAGCCTTTTTTCTCTAACGGTGCAGAACGAAAAGAAACGATTGAGATTTGCATGCAAACTTCTTTCCAAGCAAAGATAACACGTTACACTCTTACACTATACACAATGCTACGTAATAGGCAACTATCTAATTCTTGGTAAAATAAAAACATTCACAGTGCAAAACAAGAGCGAAGCTCACAATCAGTCGAGGAAACGTATACAAATACACTGATAGACATTTTACTCACAACTCCTTTCAGAATCCTACATAAATAAATGTAGTAATGAGGGAGAGGACCTACCTAAGTCAACTGTTTATGTGTTGCTCTCGTTAGAAATCCTACTTAATACCACTTAGTTAACAGAAAAGTGAAGAAGAGAGTTTTATGTTGGTGTATTTACGTAAGAAACTGTAGTTTAGAACTTTAGAAGGGCTTTATTCTGTAAAAGTGTATAAACGAGCAGTTGTACTTGTGCATTATTTATGTATTTGCATATCTATGTAGTCTGTGGAGAATGGGATTTTAGAACAATAATGTAATTTGTGGTAGGTAAATAGAAAATGAGCTAATGTTTATGCAAATGAAAAATGAAATGAGCAAAATTGAGATAGAGAGCAATCTCGATTAGCAAATCCTCTTATTTCTGTCTTTCTATGTGAATTTCACACGTTTCTGACTACACTTTCCGGAAAGTCGTGATTTGAAAGCAGAGTGAAGTTAAACGTAATCAGAAGGTTCTTTTTGTTTGCTTTGCCTTTACTCTCTGTTCTTTTATGTGCAACATGTTTTATTCAAATTTGTCTGTTATTCTATTTACCACAATTGGATTGTGTAGGTAGCTAGTACACGGTATGCACTTTTTACGCACATTCATTTGTTTAGTGTTGTTCACAGATATATCTACGTATGTTTACCAAAAAATCAGATAGTCGACATAGGAGTATATGTATAGCAGTTAGGTTATGTAGATTAACAAATGAAGTGATGCATTAATTTACAGTCACAATCTGCATGGATGCTTACACAGCAGACATAAATATTGCGTTAATTATGCAAAAATTAACAGTTATGCGAAAAGTATACCAGCATGCATGTAGACATTTAGCACAAGGGAAGTAATAGGCTTTAATAGATAATCCACTTCAATCATACACAGTGGACAGAGGTTTGCATATTCTCATAATTTGTATATATTTAGGTACATTTAGAGCATATTTGTATCATTTATGCATATATTATATTTGTGCAATGTTTATCTATATGTTAAAAGTAAAGCTCACGCATAGTATAGTTAAAACTTATCTAATCTATGCTCAACAACACGTGAATAATGATACCTAAATAAATGTCAGTCAACTATTCAGCATTTCCTACTATCACATTTTTGAAAAGCATAGTGTCTAAATGGACTGTCAAAAGTGTGAATGGTGACAATACATTAGAAATGGCAAAGATATCCTTTAACTGATGTAAATCCTAATCCAACACACTTCTTTTTCAATTTTTACCAATAACGTTTTTATATAATAACTTCGTTTTTAATTAACCAAAATGGGCTTTATGCCAATAATGTGTCTGTCTGTCTGTCTGTAACTCTGTCGGCTACTTTCCTAGTATGGATATCGGGAACGTTCAATCTTTTAGAAATCTATTAAGATAGAACGTTCAATCTTTTTTAAAACACTGCTAGGATATCAAGCAATGTCAAGTTTGTTTCCTTCTGTCAAACTGTTCATAAAGTGACAAAAATTTTGATTTTCTAATTACTGTCTTTCATACAATGTAAATAAGTATGGGAGGGAGAGTTGTGTGTGTTAATGTAACCCTTGATAGCTTTGCTTTAATCTATTTCTCAGTATTTGAAAAAAGATTGTCTTAAACGTTTGGTATTTTGCGTCACCGACGTATTTAAGTGCAGTAAAAATCTTGCATAGATTTTATATGTTGTGGTTTGTAGTTGATGTTTGTTCATTTCGCAATTTAACCTTTAAGTAAGTACTAGCAGCACTGAATAAAAACATCTCGTGTGCATCTTGTACGAGAGATTTGCAAATTGCATTTTTTTCTGACTGCACGCAAAAGTACAACGCGCAACGGTAAGAAAGTCTTCGCACATTCTGTATTCTATCTATTACCCAATGGTTGCTTTTCAGTAGAATCGTTCTGAATATGCGATGTCGATCATCTGACAATAAAGACGCAAGTGAAGGCACAAAAGCAGATTTTTACTACCTTGCCCAGATAGTTGATTTTCTTTGCAGCGCAGATTATTCAATACAGTTAGGTGACTGACTGCACATTTTTTCAAACTCGTTAGATCAAAATCTTTTCTGATGCTTACACAGTAGGTAGACTATATGTAGACATTATATGGATACCGACATTCTTATATTACTCGTATTGTTTACCTTAACTATTTTGAATGATATTATAGAATGATTGCGCTGTAATAAGACTTCTGTCTGTAGACAGAAAACCATTTTACTAACTAGAAACTACTTATACACACAAATACTAAGATTATATAACTATATACGAAACTGTACAATATTTACGCTAATATAAAATAAGACCAACTTTATCTAACGTAAGATAATACGTTGAGTAGAGTTTTGCATCCAGATTTGCATAGCAAGATGTCTGTTTACTGTGCTTACTGTTATGTAGCATAGGATGAAGATAGCTATGATAAATAAACTAAAGTTTCTAAGCTAAACTGAGATATAAAAAGAGAAAGAAAGAAGATTGAATTCCTTCCTATCTCTCCTTTCATTCATTTACGTGCACGAAATGAAATTCCTGCTGCTGACTGTAGATTTGTACTGCACTTTGCATAGGGTATACTTTCAAATGAATTTAGAATTGAGAACAATTCACTAGATTCAGATAGACAACTATAATAAGAGTAATAGATGCAGAACATTTGATTTGAACCCGGTTTCTGTTATTTTCTATTGTGTGGGATTACGCTTTCAATTTTCTATTCTTTAAAATCAGGAAGACTTAGAAGAAAAGGCGCTGTGATGTGAGGGAGTCGGATTTCATCTCTACAAAGAAAAGGCAAAGCACATTTTCTCAATTCAATGATACTAAACCTTTGTATCCAATAAAAGTGAACATGTTTTGTTGGAACTTTCTGGTCTAAACCAATTCTAAGTAGTTGACTGGAATATGATGAGGGAAAAGTTCAGATGTGCATCAGATTTCAAATGGGATGTGGTTGCGTAAGTAATTCTTTTATTTGAGAATGAAAAATTAATACATTTACCTGAATAACAATCGCAGACATTTGTAAAGAAAAGCGATATACACTGACAGAAAAAATATATATTACGTACCAGGTGTAAATCAATCAAACCAAGATATATATTGGTATTAAGTATTAATATTTGACTTGGCATGCACTGACAGCATCTTTCCTTTCTATCGAACAAGCGTATGCTAAACAAGATATACTTAAATACTACATATTCATTATTTCGCGAAATGTCTTTTCATCTTCTTTATTATTTTCATTATGTAAATGTGTCGAATGAAGCGGGTGAAGTAACCTTGTGTCATCTTCATTTAACCAGGGAACAGCTATTTTAAAATATTATGTGAAGCTACAGAAGTATAATGAAAACGACTACTGTTTATGTATTTCAATTTATCAATAAACATAATGAGAGCCAACTGATGTATTACTGAAATGTTTTCAACCTCTTTCTACCTTTTAATACTCTTTGCAGACTGATCTTATTGTTTTATATGTAGTTACAGGCACAGGCATATGAATGATTGATAAGGCTTGAACCCATATAAAAATATAAGCCTAGGTATACCGACATAATATCTCAAGTTGCCTCGTCGTCGTATTGTTGGTAAACAAACCATTAGATGCATGCATGTGCAATGTGCGTGTATTATCCGTGTACCTGTTCCCTGTTCCATGTAGGAATTGCATATTGCATTGCGGTTGATGTTTACACAATATACATTTACAACGTTTCATTTTCCCCTCTTCTCTTGTTGTGAGTTAGAGTAAGAATAATGTGCGGTCGTCGGCCGTTGAACGAACCCAGTTGCACACATCTAGGTAGTAGAATTGCTATGGACATCTTGCTCCAGCATCCATTTTCCAGCCGAAGTATTCAACTACAGTCTTTTCTGCTGCCAAGCTTACACAGTAGATTTCACTTTCGTCTCTTTCTACCTCTGTTGCTTCTTTGCTACTTATCTCATCCTTATGTAATACATCGTCTTCCCATGCAAACCACAACATATTGTATAAAGAACAACTTACGATCGTATACATATTTTCTTCACAATAGATTTTCAAATAATTGTTCTTAAAAGGCTTAGTGTAGTTAGTCATTGATATAATTCGGTTTTGGGGTGCCCCATCTGAATAAAAGTACAACGTATTTTATTTTGCAACATTATTGACGAAAACTTCGACCAAAAATCTGCATAAATTGTAAGCTGAAAAATATTTATAATTTATGAAGTTAGTAATCAGCGTTTATGACAATCAACTGACATTGATAATTTTAATAGACGAGTTTCTTAATACTCCATTTTAGGACTCCTTTTTTGAACATTTCCTGATAACTATGCCCACAAAGTACATCAATCGAAAGGTCTCTGAAAGCGCGTTCGAAGCCCTCTAGGGGCATTTTTCGCTATATTTATCCGTTTTCGAGTAATCAGTGGGCAAAATTCAGAGGTCAAAACTTTTCTCGCAAATTACTCGAAAACGGATCAATGTAGCGAAAAGTGCCCCAGATGGTTTTCGACAGTACTTTTAAAACCTTTCGAATGATGTACTTTATGGGCATGGTTATCAGGAAGCATGTCTATATCGTTTTTTCGTCCTAGTATTTTGGAGTACTTTAAGAAACTCGTCTATTCAGTTTAAACTTGTGCAGATTTTCCATCAAAGGTTTGTAGCTTTGAGTGTACAGCGTATATAGATCACTTCGTCCACGTGTGTATGGCACATGTAACGGACAATGCAAGAATGTATGTAGATAATTACGCAATTTTTGGTGAAATGTAATTATTTCTGGATGCCTATATACACGAAGCCTATTTTCTACTGTTTATCCAAACTGGAGTCACTAAAACCCCTATTAGAGATTGACACGGTAATAATAGTTAAAGTCAGCATCTGATTGCTATCTTGAGATTACTCTCGCACGCAATGTAATATTTTAGTTTTCTTTTTATACTGCAATCGCATAATTTTTTCCCATCCAAGCTTTTATGCCTCTGCTTATTACCTTGATTCTAGAAGTAGATAATTAGGGATTATACCTGCTCCTACTTACCACTTATCTAAAACGTCAAGGCAATCTATCTATTGCACTGCTTGTGTTGCTATCTACTCTGTTATTTGATTCACTTCACTTATGATGAGTCCAAAATGTATGACGAAATGCACTTATACATTAATGTCAGAAAAACGTGAAAAAAAATTCGGTTGTAATTGTAACAACTTAGGATCTTCATAATATTTTGTAGTTAGAAAGATTTTTAGCAGCAAACAAGAGCACAGATTTGAGCAGACAAACCTTTTGACATTAATCTTATTTCACTGCCAATTTGTCAGCTTATTCTGGCATTCTAGTTGGCGTTTTTTGCAATTATCTACATTGTGTAGTACTAGTGGGCAGAAGAGAGGGTAGCCCAAAATGGTTTTATTGGCATCAACTACTATTTTTAAATTTGAACAAGAACAATGCAATAGGATGTCAATGTAAAATGCAATGACTTGGCATGTAATGATAATTTATGCCCTCAACAATTAATTGGCCAGTTGTCCATATATATAATCAGAGCATTAACGAATTGGGGGGCGAGGTCGAAGGGCATAAGTGTTACACTAATTTGAAGCAAATATTGGATGGCCCACAGCAATGCACTAGAATATGCTGAAGTTATGTACACTAAGACAAATTATGATCGATGATAAATCATTTTGTTCAATCAAAGATACTTATAATATAGGTCCTGAAATTCCTGTCGTGCAACTGAACCTTATTGACAAATTCATCTGATGTAGACGGTAGTTGTAGTAGATATGTATTATGTGCCAGCATTACGTTCATTTGACAAAACACACCTGTTGATTTGATTAGTTGAAATATTTTTTATTATAAAGCATATATCGATATCTTTCAGTAAAATTTTATTCTTAATTATATTATTATTGTTGGGTAGGGATGAGGTAGGTACATGAGGAACCAAATGGTTATTTTTTGTAGCTGTTTCCTTAAGGTATGATATTCCAGGTAAACACTTCCATAATTTATTCGAAGCTTCTTTAAGCAACACAAGATCTCAGATGGCTTAAGAATTGTCAGATGAATGGAAACTGCAATATTATCCTGTCAGACAATTATATAACAATAACTACGTAGCAAGCAGTAATCATAATATTTAAGCATAGAATTACACTGTGTAACAGAGTAGGTACATTACATCGTGGATACAGAACGCACACGGCACACCTAATGAAAAGCTTTGCTCGCATAAGCAGTGCTCATATAAATTCATAGATAATTACGCAGACAATGACACACCCAGACAAATCCAGCATTAAATAAAACGCACGCATTTTATCACAAAACGCATTCTGGGCATTTAAATGATAATTTTGCTCAATGTGTAAGGTTACCTAGTTGTAGTTGTAAGTGAGGGTAGAGTAGATGTAGCTAGATTACTGATAGTACTAACGTCCTAATGATAGTGCAAGTATCTTGTATTTGCCCCTACCTGCATGCCAATGATAATGCAATATCATGCAACCCTTTGCATGAACGCACCTAATTCTGTAACGAGAATCAATAGGTAACTAAATATAAACAAATTATTTAATCAATTTCTACAACCGCATTTTCCAAAAGAGTACCTAACTCCATACATAAAAGAAAATATTAGACTGTGCGTTTAAAAAAAGTTTAGCATTTACCTTCGACATATTCTAAATTATGCAACTAATTCAATAGGGATAATAAATTAATGTTATCAAAGAATTAGAAATATTACGCGTTATTATAATAGGAATTACTTACAGACTACTAGAGGCAGGTATAATTGTGAGAGTGGAGCGTGGAAAAATTTATTTATTCCTCCTAACTAGACATGTAATAAAAATTTCTTCTGTTCCGAAAGAATGCAACTTAATATGGTAGGTAATATTAAAGTAAGTAGTAAGACATTGTATAAAATTGAAAATCCCAATTAAAGTAATTTTTACGTGGTTATGTTTGGGTGATGGGAAGGAAGAGTAGTACTTCCACTTTAATCAGTTGAAGTATAGAGCTGACAATCAGAAAAGAGCCAGGAGACAGACAGAGAAGACGGGACAACATAACAACAAGTACAATAATAATATCAGGAGTTGGGTCGACCAGTCCAGAGAGTGGAGATAACTAAACTTTTTGCAGTGTTTCATGATAAAGGACTGAGAGACAGAGTGAAGGATCTTCCTCTATATAGTGAAATGACTATATTATATCTACATACTCATATTATTATAGGATACTATAGAAGTATATCAGATGTAACAATTGAGTGACTATACTGCACTGAAGCATAAGAAGTGCAATTTTATTCTATTAAGCTAAGTTGGAATCCTGATGTGAACATAGAGAGTACGAGACGAGTAGAAACTAATCTACATCTATCTGGTCTGGGGAATAGATTAAAACTACATGCAATGAACGAAGATCCATTCAACTTAAGTCCAAGGCACATGATCATTTATACCTTGGCATCTCTTTTCGTACATACTAGCTCTATGCCATTTCACACTGCACATGCATTCACATCCCTCTGAGAGTAGAATGAGTTCTTTTGGCTGTGCCTAATGTATAGCATCCATTTGGTTGGTGTAGAATAGTAGAATATATATGTAAAATAATGGAAAGGAAACCAGGTGTGATGAAGAGGAAAATATTATTCTTTTGTGGCATACATACTGCATTATTATATATTTTACGCGTACACACATATAATATTATTCTCGAGCAGAATCTATTGAGAGTGTAGATGGTAGAGTTTAGCAAAGGGAAGGTATCGCATTTGCGACAAAGTTACGTAACCGGTACTGTTGTGTTCTGTTGACTGTGCACTTTGAATATTCCTCGTAATAATATTATAGCAACTCTAGTTTAGCCAAAGCAGCAAAGCAACAGTGCAATTGCAGATTCCAGGCTTGCTCACTTTCCATTTGGCTGGAGAGAGAGGAGGCAAGGAAGATTAATAGTCTAAAGTCGAACTTAAGATAGATTCCAGTTTACACGCAAACAATCTCTGATTTATTTTGCAGCAATTGGTAAGCACTTTTACTGAACGTACCTATTTATATTTTTGCATTCTCCTCTTACTTGTTTTATATCATTGATTCATATAGTTTAGCATTGCTGTGACTAAATAACAATTTACAATCGATTGGTTTTAACTTTACATCCATAAAAAACACCTAGGTACAGAGATAATTTATGTAGATAAGGATTCTGTAGTGTAGTGGTGTGCTGACAGGAAAAAAATGACAAGCATACTGTAACGAACACAATTGTTCCTTATATGATTTGAATTATTGACAATTAGAACAACAATTGAGAAGATCAGTCCACACCCCTTGACACTTGCATTTGAATTAGTGTTAGTAAAACTTTCTTGACTCATTCAAATGAAGGCAAGCAAAGGAAACCAGCTTCTTTATTTGCCTTGTCTTGCCCACCTTAAAACATAATTTACAAATTATTATCAACGAAATCAAATAACAAATCTTCATTGACCGGCTTTCTTCTCTTTTCTTTCGCAGCCTCTGCCGTGTCTTAGGATTTTTAAAAGGAAGAAGAGCCCACGCTCCTTCTTCTTCTTCTTCTATCATCATCATCAGATACAAGTTCTATGCTAATACACACACCTTGACACTTCACAACACTCATACTTCATTTTTCTGCATGTGCAAATGTGATCCGAATTCGTGAGCGGCATTTAATTAACAGGTAACTATAAGTATTACTTACTACTACATAATTAAGTGCTAGAGATCAAGCAAATCATTAAACGCTACTACTTCTCATCAACTACTAATCTACACATCAAGCCATACTAACCTATTCAACTATCTCTGTTCTCTTGTGGATTATGTACAAATACAAATTCATTCAATTGATTCCAATTCAATGGTGACTGCCGCCAGCTAAAGTAGGTTTCCTTTAACTTATACTTCTACACATCTCATTATCATTACCACTAGGCAATACCAGCTTTAATACAAAAATTCACTAGGTTGGGTAGCCTTTATTAGGGGTAGCCTCAAAAGTAGAATCACAAGTCACAACATAATATTATTACAAACAATCTACTAAATTCCTATAACTCAAGTTTATTTCATATATTTTTCAAGTGCAAACTCTTAATATTTCATATGTTGGCTTTGAGTGGAGATAAAGCTTATTAGAGTGTAGTGTGCGAAATATTACTATGTACTATCTGCTTATAAGCGTATAGTGTGTGATATTATTATACTATCAGTAAATGTAAATCAACTTCTGTAGACAGATAGGTAAATAATTCCAACTCGCCTATAGATTCACATAATTTACTCCACATTAGTAACCTTCCCTTTTCAACATTTTTTTTTATATCTAGAGTTGTACGCAATTGATATACAAATGGTACCCATGTTTATTATGGTAGTATTTTCTGATCTCTAATTGAGGTTAGTTATTCCCTAACTCTGAGCAAATCTGTGAGTTTCGCCGTATATTTTACAATGGGGGTAATTACTCATTAAGTTTGCCTTGAGAACTAGTAAGATCTAAAGATGCCGAAAGGAAAATTTCAAATAAAAGCATAGGCATTATTGTGGACCACATGAAGTCATGAAGATAGTATAGCTACAGAATAAAATTTTCTTAATACTCTGCCATTTTCTATGCCACTATAGACATAATATGCTAAAAGATGCAGCGTTTATGGTGTAAATCCTAAAAAGTGAAGAAATTGTGTAAATTTTAATTCATGTCTTTTAGTTCTTAAGGCTAACTGAAACTCATTTGTTTTCTTCTCTTGTCTTTTGGTTGAATTTTATATTGATGCAGCTTTGCGTGGCTGTTGTCTACAGTCAAAGGATGGGAATATTAATAAACTACGAAACTATATGTTAAGCAGCAGGCCATTAATTACGAGTCGAGCGCAATTAACCCGGTTTCATCTTCAGTGTATACATTATTTACATATAGAGTCGCACCTTCTCATCTTCATCTACATGCATATGATTTAAATAAGCATCAATAATTCAGTTAGACTCTTCTTCAAAGCTCTATACTTATATAATTTCAGTATAGTCTCCTTTACTAATTGTAAATAAATGCGTATATGTAATAGTAGTACAGATAGAAATGTGATTTGAATTTCTTAGTACCGACAGAGCAAAACTAACAATACGTAGCATGTATGTGTATTTGTATATTATGAGTAGTTAAATCTTTACTTACTAACGATATATCATGTTCTGGCTTGCCTTGCCTTGTTCTCTCTGTCTCGTCTCATAATTTACATTCAGCCTTTCCCTTCTTCCTCCTGACTGTCAACAGTATAGATTAGAATTAGTCGCGTACTTACCTACATTGGATTGCAGAGTAAAATAAATGCAGTTAGTAATGTAAAGTGCAGTGCAAGTCCTATGGACTCTCTACAGAGCCACTTACTCATTGTTAACGTTAATAATATGGCACTTTATGACACTAAGCAGAGAGTAATTGTGCAAAGCAAAGCAAAAGTGTAACGTTGTTATTTATCGCCTGCATCAATACAAATCCTTTGAGTCCAGTCAACAAGAAACTCAGCTCAACTTTTTCAACTTCAGTTGAAATGACGCGACTGATGAATGTGTTGACGGACTCTCTTATCAAATTCTTACTGATTACTATCTTTATTACTTCTATATCTTTATAACTACTGACTTCATTTATTTCATATGTGTACGTGTACATCATAACACATTTTTAATGGCTCGAGTGCAAAATGGAACTAATGACCTACAGATATAATATACGAATATTGTACGTATAAATTGACAATCATGTGACGTGATGCATTTAATGTTCATTATTTTTATATCAATGAGTGCCTCTGGCAAAATCTAAGACTATTGACCATGTTTATTAAGCATTGTATTCATTTCCATGCTAAATATAGACACTCCAATACGCTGTAGTAATCTAATCACTTGAAAAGTAAAAACAGAACTTGGCCTATTTCAGTTTTTTATTGACTCTAATTATCTGCAGCCTTTTTTGGACCGTCCATGAGTTAGACACGTAAATTAAAATATCAGAATCGGCAATAGACACAGAAATATTTCTATTGCCAAAGGACAAAGTTCATACAATGCAATAAAACAATTATTTAAAGTTTTTGCTTGTGTTCTTAGCATAGTAGAAACTATAACTTACACAGTACCGACTTTTTATAAGTGTGATTGAATTTCATTTCTGTGTAAATAAAAATATTCTTGTAACTCATAGCGCAAAGGTGGCATGGGTCAAATGCGTAGCAATTAAGCATTTTAATAACATGTGCTTAGTGAGTTTATTATTTGCATAAGTATACCGGCTCTCCTGACTGTGAGACTGAAAAATAACCTTAGGTAGTTAATATTTTTCCTTGTTTGCATTGTTGGTTCTTCTCTCTGTGGTATTATGGTTTGCTCTATTAAGTACAGCATCTTTATAGCCAAAATAAAACCACACCGATGATTATTGCTAGTAATTCTTTGCAGGTTTATTTCGCTCAAATTACCTTTGAAATAATGCTGTATGTGGCTATGTAGTGGTCTTTAGCATTTAGTTGGTTGGACGTAAATTGTAAGGCAGAGCGAAGAGTACATTATTTGAATTGTAATAAACTACCTGGGTGTTTTACTCCTTCATCTTAGGAGATTTTAGCTGTAGGAAATTTTCTTACATGAGCGTATACATAATCCACTGACAAGCTTTGATGTGCACTTAAATTCCTATAAAATATGTTAGGCTAGCGATAATTCAAAGCACAGCAATTTCTTGCAACAAAATCTTCGTCCCTTTCTTCTATGCAAAGTCATAAATAATGGGTGATCGTAATGATATACTTTTACAGTGGGTAAAACACAATCAACTAATAAGTCCAGTCCCTCCTATAATTCTATCCTGCAGTTCGCTAGAATATTAAATAGTTAAACCAGGTTTTGGTTAAATTTATTGAAGACTAAGGTAGGTATATCAAGGGATATTAAACTACTTTCCATTTCCTTTCTTTATGTTAATATTAATCCATTGTAGTTAAATCTACAATTTATGCAATTTAAGCACTATATAGTGATAGTATAGCACATTATAGAAAATAAGCTTGCAAAGAACACGAACGAAAAAGAATAAAGATCGAAATTGCAAAGGGACCGTTTTGCTGAGCTCGGCGATTGTATTGTTATGGGTGACTTCATTCTTTTGTGCTTATGATTTTGTCACGAAATTCCTTTCTTTAACTTCTTGGCTTAGTATCTAAAGGATGATGTATAGTTCAGGAAAATATATCTGTGTCGTGGGTGTATTATTGAGGAAATTACATATTTGCACGTATTGTATACAAATGCACTTACTATGCAATATTATTAGTACTTGGTGCTGACTAAACAATACAGATATAGTTGCAATTTTACTTTTATTCTGTATATATGGGTGGAAATTTATAGTTTCTCTAATTTTAAAAGGAACTTTAAAAGCTTATCGAGTAGTTTATGTGAGAATGTGAATAAACATGGTAGTTACGTTCAACAAATCACAATAAGTGAAACTGTTCGTTACTATCAAGTTAATGTGCTGTTCCAGTTAGCTACGAGCTATATAAGTCATGCCTTCATCACTAAAACGTGTCCAGACCTCATTTTAGTTCAACAGCTTTATCATGTGCCACAGCTTAAAAATAATATAACAATGCTTCTTACTTTTTTACGCTTTCAACTCTACGTACATACAAAACGTTATGTAATTCTCAGGATTCAAGAGACACATATAGCAAACGATTTCAACCAAAGAAAAATTATATTAGGGTCATAATATAAAAATGTCCAATTTTTCTACATTTACCGGGCATCTTTTGATGTTGCAATGTTATGCAATAAAATCACGCTATTAAATTGTAGTAATTTTCGAGTTAGTAATGGATCTATCTAGTCAAACTATGAAGTAATAAATAACAGAATAGTAAAAAATGTTATTTTAATCAAATTTTGGACTATATTCTAGATATGTACCTACTGGTTCTATTTGTGAAGGCCATGCCATAATAGTAAATTCTTATGTGTAATCTGTCTAACGTCACAAAATATGATGGTTCTTGAGAAGTATGAAATCACATATCACGAATTCTGAAACATATCCATGTGTGACAGACAGGGTGGTGGACAGTTAAAACATGACAGTAGCAAGGAATATTAAGAAACGCTCCACGTTTTTCTCTGTGTGTGGATGTAGACAGAATAAAACACATATAGCAATCATAACTTCGTGTTTGATGAGACAAGAAATTAAAGGAGACTAACCACCGATTGTTTACATTTGTAATTTTAAGTGCCTGTGTTTAATATTCGCTTGCCATCCTTAGTTTCTCATTTACATTGCTGACGGAAAAGTTGAGTCATGTCCATTCCATGTCAGTCAAAATCTCAAAAGCCAATTCACATACATAAACTTTATATCCGTTGTTAGAGATTGTAGCAGGAACAGGGAGTAGGAACGAAGAGTCAAGTCAAACACTCCTGTCCTACCTGACTCCTACACGACAAGTCAACAAAATACGCTTGAACATTTTCCTAGATTTCCTTTTCACCATGTTTGTTTTATATCGCCTGTAGTAGTCTTAAATTCATGTTTCAACTCATGCTTACTTCACTTTGTCTGAATTAATACTTTGATTTACTCAAACCAACATTCAGAAGAAACAACATAATAGTTTACCTGCCTAAATAATAAACCCACGCATTATTACGATATACATCTGTAAAATTTGACTTTTGGGTCTCCTATAAAATTCTAAACTACAAGGATATTCATGATTCATAGTCCGTGGAATCCATACAGTATTAACAAGAACTATGATAGCCTATTGTCAATCTGATAATAATGAGCAGTATCAAATATCAATTGTTTAATAAGAAATAAGATGGTATCAAAATAGCAATATTAGGATTTACAGAATATTATTTAAATACAATTATTTCTAGCGAGTACTTTGAATAGTGGCTTCTATTTTTCTGAAGACACCGACAAAGGATTTATATCACTACATCGCTTAAAAACAACAGAATTCGTCGCCTGCGTTGCATGTAAGTACTTGGAGGAACAAATTCACGTG
>JABASI010003605.1:0-16041 GCA_019776505.1 Tomocerus nigrus
GGGGGGGGGGGGGGTACTATACAAACGAAAAATTAAGTATCTCTACCTGTATATAATAACGTAATTTTACTTTTTGCTAGTCACCAGCCAAGGTGAATCAGATAATGGAAATGTTCTTTTCGATCGAGACTGCTCTCATCCAATCTAAATCCTGGTCCCATCCTCAAATATTCTTTACATCTTTATGCACGGAGAGGGATCGAAATAGTTTGTCCAAAATAGCGATAAAACACAAAGCCCAAATCGTAGATGATGAGGAGTCCGCTACACATATTATCTACCCTCATATTGATCCTGATGAAGAGTATGCAAGGCCTGTCTTTAAGAAGGATAGACATGTTTTGTTCCACTGGTACTATCTTCCGGAAAGTAAAGATACATGGGCAGTGGCAGACTTATCTACAATTGATCGTGTCCCTCCAGAGACATTACCCCATTTGCTTCTTCCAGAAGATCACAAATGGAGAATATCTTTAAATTGGCTTAACGACATGGATAAAATAAACGAGTGGATGAGCGAAGAAGACTACGAAGTGGATGAGAATGGGAAAAAGAAAACTCACAAACTTCGAATGACTTATGAGGTAATCATTTTGTTTGTAAGGATGCGTCCACAAATTCATAAAATTATAAAGGGAGAAATAATATTTAAGTAAATATTTTATTCGTATATGATAGGATGTAGCCGAACTCGACAGTGCCGAGACATCTGGATCTTCTGCCCCAGTCAGTACACCACAAGAAAAAGTTGCACCAAAAAGTGGAAATGCTAAAAAGTCTGGTAGAGGGGAAGCCAAAAGAAAGCGAAGTCCTACACCACCGCCAAAAAGTTCTAAGAGGGCAAAGAAGGGCAGTGCAAGTAATAATTCCAATACTCCAAGTAAAAGCGCTACTGCAAAAGCTGCCTCAACGACTGCCAGCAGTAAGGTTGAAGAAGAGGAGGATTTTACGAGAGATTTTGACGACCCTGCTGCTGAAACTAATTTAACCGAAGTAAATGTTCCCAAAGTTCCAGTTAAAAAATTGGAAACAGATTTGCAACCTGTGAAGGGAGGTGTTGTTGCTGATTTGGACGAAGATGGAAACGCTGCTGCTGACAAAAATGACGATTTATCAAAGATGCCTGACTTGACAAAATCGGGAAGGGAGGGTCAAGAATACATGGCAAAGGAAGAAGCAGCAGAAGATAATGTAACTGAACAGACACATCATATTGTGGTGCCGAGCTACTCCTCATGGTTTGATTACAATTCGATTCACACCGTTGAAAAAAGAGCGATGCCGGAGTTCTTTAATGGGAGAAACAAATCTAAAACTCCAGAGATATACCTGGCGTACAGAAACTTCATGCTGGACACTTACCGGTTGAATCCAAATGAATATATTACTAGTACAGCTTGTCGAAGAAACTTGGCTGGAGATGTCTGTGCTATTATGAGGGTTCACGCCTTTTTGGAACAGTGGGGGCTTGTTAATTATCAGGTTCGTTCGTGGCTTTAAACAAAAATTACAATTGTATTCTTCAGATGAGTAGAATTTGATGAATATTTTAACTCACTCACTGTACTCGTTTCTCATAGGTGGATGCAGATAGTCGTCCTACAGCAATGGGACCACCTCCTACTTCCCATTTCCATGTTTTGGCCGATACTCCATCGGGTCTTCAACCAGTTAACCCACCGAAAACTCCTCAACCATCCGCTGCTAAAGCATTGTTGGACTTGGATTCTGGAAAAGGAAAAGATGACGACAAGAAAGAAAATACGATCGGAAGCAACTTTGGATTGAAGCTTGATCAGTATGTTGCTAAATGCTTTAACACCTTATTAGTATCTGAGCTTTGATAGTATTTGTACCGCAGAATTTGGTCTTAAATTATTGGGTTTCCTATTATCAATAACTATAGGTACAGCAAAAAGAGCTCCATTCTCAAAAACAAAAGTGTAGCGTCAATGACAAGAGATTGGACGGAGCAGGAAACTCTTCTCCTGTTGGAAGCATTAGAAATGTACAAAGACGACTGGAATAAAGTTTGCGAGCATGTTGGAACTCGTACTCAAGAGGAATGCATTCTTCACTTCTTGAGGTTGCCGATTGAAGACCCTTACTTGGATGACCCCAGCTGTGGTATGTTGCCTTCTCGAAAATGTATGGTTATACTCAAAATATTTTAAAAATCTAGTGACGGTTTTCGTTTAATATTTTATTAATATAGTGTAATTATTATGATTAATTCGACCTATTAGCATAAGTATAAATTGTTGCCCAAATTGTTTTTTACAGTTTACAGTAAATGTAATACATGTGCTACTCTATTACTATATTTTCTTGTGAAATGTCCTAATGGCGAATCTACAGTATCATCCTTCTTACCTAGAGTAGTTAAAATAAACTTACTCTTATTGTACATGTCATTAACTATGTAAACAGGTGGTGGAGCATTAGGACCTTTGGCTTTCCAACCTATTCCATTCAGCAAATCTGGCAATCCAATAATGTCCACAGTGGCATTTTTGGCTTCAGTTGTTGATCCAAGAATTGCTTCGGCAGCGGCAAAAGCAGCTATGGACGAATTTGGTAAAATCAAAGATCAAGTTCCCACAGCTCTTCTGGATTCCCATCTGAAGAATGTGGCTAAAAGTGCGGCTGAAACAGGGAACATGGATCCAACTGCTGGTCTTGCACTGACAGGAATTGCTGGCACTACTCCTCAAGAGAAAGAGAAAGAGGCAGAAGAGAAGGAGGCTAAGGAAGCTGCTGCGGCTGCTTCAGCGGAAGAAAAGAAAGCGAAGGAGCTAGAAAGTGCTGCCAAAAGCAATGCAAAGGATCCATTAGGAGTAAAACAGGAGGATAAAGATAAGTCAGATAAAGCAGCGGATAAGAAAGCTGAGGAAAAAACAGAAAAGCCGGAAGAAAGGGGCGATGGTGCAGAGAAGATGGATGTAGAGGAGAAAGCGATTAAGACAGAAGAGGACAAGGAAAAGAAAAGCAAAGAAAAGGCAGAAGAAAAGAAGAAAGCGGACAAATTAGAAGAAAAAGCGAAAGAAGTTGAAGCTGAAGGCATAACAAAGGATACCGACTTACAAACGGCTGCTGCAGCTGCTTTATCCGCTGCTGCTGTTAAAGCTAAACATTTAGCTGCTGTTGAAGAACGGAAAATCAAAAGTTTAGTCGCTTTGTTAGTAGAAACTCAAATGAAAGTAAGTATACATTCATAAATTACATTAGGTCTGCATTAATATGATGCTCGTTCGTCAATTTACTAACAAATGGATTTGTTTTAAACAGAAACTGGAAATTAAACTTCGTCACTTCGAGGAATTGGAAACGATAATGGATCGTGAGAGAGAAGCTTTAGAATATCAGAGACAACAACTTATAGCTGAGCGTCAACAATTCCATTTGGAACAATTGAGAGCTGCCGAAATTCGAGCTAGGCATCACGCCCACCAAAGGCTAATGACTGAACAGCAGCAGCAACAACAGCAACAACAACAGCATCAATTGCAGCAACAACAACTACCGGCGGAAGCCGCAGTTGCCGCAGCGGCTGCTGCTGCCGCCTCTGCCGCAGCAACAGCAAGTTCGCCAAATCCTCCTGCGGCATTTGCGACACCTCATGCTCCGACTCCTCCCCCTCCGGCAGTAGTGCCGTAAACGTGGTTTTGACATGTAATTATCTCATTCATAAACTTAATTGCTTTAACATAGCGTTCATTATAACTAGCATGTATTTAAAACCCATTGTTTCTACTTACTTTCTATGTAATTTGACACTTTTCACTAGATCGCTGTTGTTAGAAGACATTGCTACCTTAAGCAATACTTTAATTAGTTTACTTAAACCCTTCGTTTAAGCGGCAAAGTAATTTTAAAAGTTAAGAACAACATTTTTTGTCTTAGTTGAAGTAAATAGTATGGTCATATTATTATCTATTTGTTATAATATCTCATTCAGTAGTCAATTTGTTTTATTTCTACGATGTAATTACGGTAAGGTTTTATAGGGCGACAATTTAGTGTTATAAGTAGAATGTTTGACTTCATTAAAATTAAAGTCAATTGAATTTGCTTAATTATTAGTTTCTATCAGCTTAATCTTCATTAGTCTCACGTGAATACCCTTTTCATTTTGTTACCCTTGTATAATAAGTGTAAGGAGAATGCTCCTTGTAAAAAATGTAGTTGATACTTTTTGAGTTGGGTGAGGTAATCGGTTAATTTTAATCCACCTTCAGGACTTTTGCCATTTCAGTCGCCTTTGCCCAATGGCTTTGTTTATAATGTATGATTTGCTTGTTAAGGCAAAGTGTGTTGTATTAAAGTATTTAAATGGTATTTAAACAATAGAAATGTAATATCTTACTTTCTACAATAAAATTTGTTACAATAATGTAAAAATCACAGCTTTGTGTTATGAATCTTGTACCTACTCAATTTGTGCGGTGGCAATGCATGTAGAACCACAACCCAATTTTACCCACTAAACTTACTGACAAGCTGAGGTCATAATTTGGTATCATCGGAGGTACAATGAAAGGGGGAGATAAAATAGACCGAAACCTATTCGAAGGCAAATACATCAGAACAGTAGCAGGTAGGCAAATAAATCAGAACAAAGAATTGAGACTTTTTGAAACTTCTGCTTTTTGCCACAACACAATAATTATATTATGCCAATCGCCAATATATGGAGTGCAGACAGAATCTTATAATAGTATTGAGAATTCCAGGATACCTAACTAAATGTATCAATGCAAAGACTGAATTGTTCTATAGATGATTTGTTCATGATAATTTATGTCTGTATTTATTCAGCATCTGTGAAATCAAAAAAATCTCTTAATCTACTTCATCATCTATGTATTATACCAGCAACCAAGTTGATATGCAGGTGGCAGATCAAAGGAGGTTATGTTTATTATATTACACTTGTTTCATTGTGGCTTGTGGTGATTGGTTACTGATTAATTTTACAGATAATATTCATCTACCGTTCATATTGTGTAGGAGTGTGTGAGTGTGTCGTATGCTTGTAAACTCGTATAGAATCGTTTTCCGTGAGTCGCATCGTTCGTAATCGTATCTTCTATGGTTTTCTCAAATTGTTGCGTTGTTTAGAAGATATGAATGAAGATAATAATAATTTACCAAGAGCCACTAGTAGTACTACCTATTACTTTTACATGATTTTACAAAGGGATATTCTGTGCTATACATCTTTCTACACATCTCCGCATCCATCATCGTAATAATATCATCATCCTCACATAAATGTTAAGTATTGCGAATTTTGCCTAAATGCTAGCAGATTATATGAATTGTAACATTATTAGGTAGTAGGTAGTAGTGTAGTACAGACTACAGACAGATAGTACTCTGCCTGTGCGATCTGTGAAAACAACTGTACCGAATACCGATGATGATGCTGGTGCTGTGCTGTGGCTTGCGAATGCGATTCTGCGATTGTGACTTTTTGTAGCGCTTAGCTTAGAAGCATTGAATTGAAGTGTTGCTTATCGTCAAAGTGTGTATGTGTAAGTGAAACTAAACTAGAAGTAAATGGATTTAGTTCGATACATATTGGCACTACGGGCACAGCTCTCTTCTAGTCTCTCCGACTCTGACTTGTCCGACGGACAAGTGCCAAAACTTCCAGTTATAGCTTATTTATAGTATTTCCAAATATCTAAGGTCTTTAGATATTTGAAAGATAGATATAGGCAACTAATCCAAATCGAAATTATAAAGTTTCATTGTTCATTGGAAAACGCTCTGTGAATGTACTTGCTTTCACCCTCTTCAATCTTCTTTGCCTTCGTAATCTCGTAATTATCTAATTCGACGATTTAAATACATAATAATATTAATTAATGTACCGCTAGTCAAATTTTTGCCAGTACACCTACGCTACGGACGGGGCGCATAACACCTGTATTCACTAGTAATTCATAAAGTGAAGGCAAGAAGGCTCCCATCAGTAATATTGCCAGTTTCAGTTAACGTTTTTGTTATTTTGTCGTTGTAGCCAAGAATTAAATTATATGTGTTGCTATATTTCATGACGACTACCATATTACAACCAGATTTATTCGGAGATTTCCTTTTCGGATACACGGATTGGGCTTTCACTGTGTGCAATCGCAGAGTCACACTCGCTAAAATCTCATATCTATTATTGTTTGTATATAGTTAAAGGTATAGATAGTTCACATATTGACAGGTAAAACTGGAACGATTCTAATTAAAAAGTGTCAACACCCGGCTAATATTCACAGGTGATAAGGGGACAACTATAGCAGGAAGTAGATAGTACCCATAGCCGGAGGTCCCTATGGATCTAAAGAAAATATTTGTCTTGGGCACAGTTGCCTTTGCGGTTGTATGCTTTGGTCTTTTTTATGTCCTTACGACGTCCCTGTCATTACGAACAGGCAGCAACAGTCAGGTAATGTTTTTCGCCCTAGAACAATTGACCTTATCTATATAAGAATTATAACAAAAACTTTTTTCATGGGAATTTATTTTCTATTTTCAATTTTAGGTTGATTATAAGCAAGTTGAGTCAAAGTTAAAAGTTCTCGAAACTGCCGTTCTTAGCCATCGGAATTCAATGAAAGAGATAGAAGACTTAGCCTTCCGAAAAGACAATATCGATTCGTTAGTTGTGGCCCATCATTCTGCAAATAAGGATAAAACGCAAGAGAGTTTGAACAATGACATCGAAAAGGATCAATTGGGGGCTATTGCTGCCAAATTGACCATATCGGAAGAAACTGCGGATGGCAACAAACAAGAGCTCTCTATGTGTTCCTCATCTGTAGGGCTACAGAAAGTTGCTTCTGATGTCAATGTAAGTTTAGTATGCCTATAAAAGTGACATAGGCCGGCTTCCGGTTCACATTTAAAAATGTTCAAGTCTAAAGTTCTGAGACATTCTAAATGATTGCAATGGAGTTTTTTGTCAGTTATTTCTTTTCATTGTTCATTATAGATGCTTAATGTCTATGAGGAACTCAAATTCGATAATGTTGATGGGGGTCTGTGGAAGCAAGGGTGGAATATTGAAATTGACAGTTCCAGATTTACAAGTGACAATAAACTCAAAGTTATTGTTATGCCACATTCTCACAACGATCCAGGTTAGAAAGGCTGGAAATATTGAAAAGCATAGGAACTTCATAATGTATGAGAAAATTGGTTTAATTTTTAATGTTTTTATCAAGGCTGGATTAAAACTTTCGAAAGGTATTATGAAGATCAAACGAAACACATTCTGGACAATATGTTGGACAAGTTAAGTGCCAACTCAACCGTGAAGTTCATTTGGGCCGAAATGTCCTACTTTAATATGTGGTGGAATGACCTGAAACATTCAGACCGAATGCGAGTTAAAAAGTTAGTCGCGTAAACGTGTTTTGGTGGACTGTACTTAATATTTCGTTTGTTTAGTTATAATTGTATTTTATTAATCAATATGTATTATGTAAATTTTAGAATTGTTGAGACGAAACAATTGGAGTTTGTAACTGGAGGTTGGGTAATGCCCGATGAAGCGAATTCCCATTTTTATGGGATTTTAACTCAGCTTATTGAAGGTCATCAGTGGCTCCTTCATCATCTTAACTATATTCCAAAGTAATCACAGAGTTATATATCAAAGCAGTAATAAAATTTTTCCGTATTGATCAACTTGCTTATAAATGTTGTCTTTCACAGAAACGGTTGGGCTATTGATCCTTTCGGAATGTCTCCTACAATGGCTTACTTTTTAAAACGCTCAGGCTTATCTAATATGGTCATCCAGAGAACTCACTACGAAGTCAAAAAACATCTTGCTAAAGTTCAACAACTGGAATTTAAATGGAGGCAGCTTTGGGGTAATACACTGTGACTAGTGTTATACGTAGCTGCCCCCATATTAAAGTTAATCTGTACGTTTTATAAAGCTTTTGGATATTACAGATGAACCTGGATCTGCGGATATGCTGTGTCATATGATGCCATTCTACAGCTACGATGTTCCTCACACATGTGGTCCTGTAAGTCACTTTGATCAAATATTTTCCGATTATTGTGGTAAAAGGGATTTATATAATAATTGCAATTTAATATATTATGTCCATGATTTGGAATAGGAGCCCGGTGTTTGTTGCCAATTCGATTTTAAGCGAATGCGTGGAGTATCTCAGATAAATTGCCCTTGGCGTACCCCACCACAGCCAATTATTCATCGCAACGTGCGCGAGAGGTACAATGAATATTCGATTTTTGAATAGGATGCTGCTTTGTGGACTATGCTGAAATACATTTATGTTCATTTTTAAATCCTAAACACGGACAATATTTTGTTTATATTTTAGATCGGAAACTCTGTTGAACCAGTACCGAAAGAAAGCAATGTTGTACAAAACGAACGCTCTGCTTGTTCCTTTAGGAGATGACTTCCGATGGGTGGATGGCCCTGAATGGGACGCTCAAACAAGCAATTATGGAAAAATATTTGATTACATTAATTCCCAAAAGGACCTTAATGCTGATGTAATAGCAGTTAAATTCTTTGATCAAAATTTGTTTTTAGTTTTTTTCTTAAGATCTGTTTTTTGCTCTTCGGCAGGTGAAATTCGGTACTCTTGAAGACTATTTTAAGCTGTTAACTGACGAAATCAAAAGTAAAAAATTTACTCCATCAGCTTTGACTGGCGATTTTTTTACCTATGCGGATCGTGATGATCATTATTGGAGTGGCTATTTCACGTCCAGACCATTCCACAAAGCGATGGATAGGGATCTCATTACACATTTAAGGTAAAAAATATGACTGTCATTGTCAAGTTTGTGAAGAATTTGTTATGGAGTAATCTAATGTATTCTAAATATCTCTTTGTTCGATTACAGAAGCGCACATATAGCTTTCACTCTTATGACGGCCGAATTATCAAAAAGACATGGTGGAATATCTGATTTGCCATTTGTCCGTAATTTACTCGGGAAGTTAATCGTCGCCAGGCGTCACTTAAGCCTTTTCCAACATCATGACGGAGTTGCTGGAACTTCTAAAGATTTTGTAATGCAAGATTACGCTCATAAGTAAGTGACTGACCAGCAGATCTATTGATACTATTGATTATTTGGAACATATACTTACGGTTTGAATCTTAATAGGCTTTTCGAAGGATTAAAAAATAGTAATGACGTAATGCAGCAAAGTTTCCAAATTCTGACCCACCTTTCCGACACATCTTTCGATTTAAGTGCAATTGCAGATCAGACAGTGTTCTACGAGCCGGCTATAGCTAAGGATCACTTTTATTCCTTGGATCACTACAATTTGATTGTTGTTGACAAAGACATGTCACAAAGACTTGTCACTGTTTTTAATTCGGCTGCTAGAACTCGTACCCAAATAGTCAACTTGTATGTATCTACCTACTTCATCCAGGTAAACTTGTTGCACTATTTCAACTATTCAAGGATTGGTAGCATTGGGTAACTAAACAGCATACGTTACGCTGATAAGCCATTTCTTCCTTGTAAATAGGTTTTTGACACAAATGATCAGCCTGTAGACTTCGAAGTTTTTCCTGTTTTTCAAGAACGGACAAGTTTGGCTCCTAACGTATTTCAAGTTAGTTTTGTGGCCGAAATAGAACCTTTAAGCCTCAAGAACTACATTCTTAAGTTTTCGCCAGGAGAGAAGTAAGTACCCCATTTCTAGATTACCTAGTACATATATGAATTATGGTGTTTCGTGTAATATTGGATAATGAATCTTATTCTCTTTTTTTCAGGGTTCCTCAGCCTGAAATTTATGTTAAAAACTCTCCTTCGCCAATTATGGATACCGAAAAGTATAACATAAAAGTATTACCAGATGATTCACCAATACAGATATCAAATTCTTATATCACACTGGATTTTGACGAGAACGGATTTACAAAATCAATTTCTATCAATTCCAAAAGTTTTCCACTGAAAATCAACATGTATCAGTAAGTCTTACGGTTACTGGTTGTTTGTTTTGAATTTTGGAAACGAAATTTGAGATTCGGTTTATAAGCTCTGTATTTGATACATTTTTGTATAGGTATGGTGTTAAGAAACGGGATGAAACTTCTGGGTTATATCTGTTTATCCCTGACGGGAAAGCTACGAGGATCCCCGTTGCGAAGCCATTTATAAAAATCGTCAAAGGAAAGTTCCAAAGTTATGTTGAAGTGTGGCTTACTCAAGTTAAACATCGAATTACTGTCTACAATCATCCAGGTAAATGTGTACACTAAAAGCATTGCTTGTCTTTATTACTATGATTAAATATTTAAATACTATTAAATATTTAATATGCTAATTATTGATTCCCTAGGGTTCGACAGATATTCTGTTGAGATAAAGAATTTGATAGATATAAGAAAAGAAAGAAATTTCGAATTAATGATGAAGTTTAAATCGGGCATAGAATCGGGAGACACTTCGTACACAGATCTCAATGGATTCCAGGTAGTAAACATATTTTCTTTTCAATACTTTCCTTCCGGTAGTTGTTGCAAGTCATTAACTAACTGTTGATAATTTAGATGATTCGCCGGAAAAGATTCAACAAATTACCTTTGCAAGCTAATTATTTTCCCCTGCCAGCTGCTACATTTATTGAAGACGACGAAGTAAGAATGACACTGTTAAGTAAACAACCAGTTGGTACGGCAAGTCTGGCCCCTGGAGAAATTGAAGTAAGGGAAACGTTTCTAAATAGTTAAAAAATATGAAACGGAAATTCTATATATCGTTTACCTACGGTATTTGTAATTAATTCGGCTTAATTATTTTTCCCTAACTTAGGTTATAATGGATCGGCGGTTAATGCAAGATGATAACCGGGGGGCAGGACAAGGGGCGACTGACAACGTGGAAACGATGAATATGTTCAAGCTTATATTTGAAACACCTCTTTGTCAGGTAAACTTTATTTGTATAGGACCCTAAGAATTTAGAGGTAGACAGATAAGGTTTTTAGGTACTAATATAACTTTTGTAAATTTTAAAGGACGATGAAAGAACGCTGAAAGCCCCGATGTTGTCCCTAGCATCTCATATAGCGCAACATGATCTGTTGCACCCTTTTCAGACTTTTCTTGGTCCTACGGAAAGTCCTACTAAAGCCTTAGCAGCTACTGCAGACTATAGTCCTGGACCTACATCTGTTGGTCTTGCCTGCGATGTCGAATTAGTGGATGCTACTCCGATCCCTGTATATGAAAACCCCCTCGATGATCAAAGTTACCAGCCATCCCCTAGATCGGGTCTCTTGTTGCGTAGAGTTGGATTTGATGGACGATTTTTTGGTGGAATTCCAATGCCAAAATGCAACTTCGACGAGAGTCATCTGGGACACGTAAATACTATTTTATTTGAAATACTGTACAATACTGTACAAATATTTCAATATCTGAATTTGAAGTTTTGATTTTCTTTAATTTTGGTGCAGTTCAATCTGGAAGAAATAGTCGGGGATTTGTTCCAACCTAAAGTTCAGCAAATGACTTTATCGTTCGTCCACGAAGGAGCAACTATTTCCTACAATGAGTCAATAAAAATGAGACCTATGGAAGTTTATGGTTTCATGGTAAATTTTCACACGAACTTCAATGGAGAGCGTGAAATAAACAATAATAATGCAAAAGATGTTAACAATAACCTATTGTGAAGTGTGATAGTCATGTACATTCGATTTTACCCGGTTTTATTAGCTCAGTTCAGGGAGATAAAAGATTTTATTATGAGTAATTTGTCATTTTATTGTGTTATATGTTATATTTGTTGTAGATGATCATGAAAATACTCGTGTTCTTATACTATTTAGTTATTTGAAGTAGCTATATCTTAATTTGCTCATAACTTGTTTTTTCTTTGACCTTTATTGTTAGTTAATAGTAGAATACATTGATTCAATGTATTTTATACGACAGCAATGTAACTATTATTGTAAAAAGTCAGATATAGATTTTGAATACCTTTCGCCACTAAATATTCCAAACAACCCATTGTGATACTAATGAGTTATATAGTTCTAGGTTATTGTGTGCAAACTCTGAATCCAAAGCCAACACGTTTCCGAAATGATCCAAAGAATTGAATAAGCGTTGGAATAATTTACAAGCCAATTCCTGTTGTAAAATTGACATTTTATACGACAGGATTTGTCGATTTGTACTGTCTGTACTTTGCACGCACATTCTCATATTATTATGCGTATTTATTTGATTTTAGTTACCGGTGATAGTTAAGGTGTCTTATTTAAAAAATTGTACATGCCCATGTAAATATAAGCTAAGCAGTACATAGAGGGGATTTCTTACACAATATACTCTAATTTCTACTTTTGATGGAGTAGAGACGTACTTGGAGACCTACTTATTATAATACTACTTATTTGGGAAACCAATTCTCATCACTTCATGGTTGTTATGTCTATTCATTCCATAACTTTTTATGGTTATTTCGGTAACGTGTTAATTTTGGGATTGAATCTCTGATTCAACTGCGTTTGCCACACGAATTGTAGATGAAAGGAAGACCGTTCTATTCTATTGTATATTAAGGTACCTACACACATATTATACCACTTTACAGCATTTGTATATTATATGGATAAATAGCTATAGAGGTTGTTGTGCAGATTAAAAATTAGAGATTTAGACAGCTTGCTAAGATTTTATTACTAATATGAACATATTGAAATGTCCCCTATGGGTATTTATTATTGTATCTGGTATTGCTATAATATCATTTCTAGTACCTACTTTCAATATCACAATTCGATATTCGAAATTCAAAAGTATTAGAAACATTTATCGTGAATCGTGTGTGATTTGTGGGAAAATAATAATGTAGAGATGATATACCAAAGAGTGTGAATAGTATTAATTGATTAATTGTAACCTTATTCTGGAATTATATATTTGTTGAATTTGAAGGGAAGGCATAAATTTTTAACTCAATTCTTGTTCTGTATATAATTCATGTACGTTAGCAAAGTCATTCTAGCCGATTGGTTACTACATGAGATTCAAAGTTTCCTCTGTGTCTGTAAGATAAGAAGAAAAGAATTTTGTAGCTTCTATTATTGGCATATCATACTTAATTGTAGATTATAAATATTATATATCCAAGGGGGGTGAATTTCTCCTTGGGTGTATCTGACATAATTTAATGTGAAAGTTGAGTGAGGTTTTTTTGTTATTTATTTGTTTTTGGTTGGTATACTATGCATTGATTGTAATTATTATGTAAGATACGGATCTACGGATGATTGATTAAGTTAGGCAGATGGATGTATTTATTAAATAAAACCTGTAATGTTGTTAAGCAAAAGGTTTTGGTATACACTTGCGTATCAATAATAGAGCAGTTATAATGTAACCTAAACGTTTCATTTCAACATATTATAGGTACCTACTATAATAGAATTTATTATGCAAACGTTTACGAAAACCATTTTTCCTTAAATAAAATGAAATGAACAGAATGTAATGGGTATTAACAAAAATTTTAATGACTAATTCATTCACTTGCAAATGTTGCAAAGCACATAACAAAGCATTTGTGTATTACAAGCTAACATAAAGTAAATTCAATTCTATTATAGGTAAGTGAAGATTGCGAAGACGAAATAATAAAACATAAATGTAAATATACACTCCAATTAGTAGGCAAATAAGATTAGGTATTTAGGATTACAATTAGAGAAATCGTCTTTCAGTTTAGGTTTTAGTTGGTATAATGTATAGTAGGTACTTGTAATGTAGTAGGTATTTATGGATTGAGATTTTGAGATATACAGCTACAGCTATTTTCTTCTAAGGTAGATGTGATGTAAGGATATTATTATATTTAAGACATGAGACAACACACACATCAATCACTAATGGTTTTTGTCAACCACGGTCTTATGCGCTTATGCCTGCGTTATCATTTGAACCTTTCATTTGGTTATTTAATTATTGGCAATTATAGCGGGTATTAAGGCATATGAATCTGAAAGATACCCTTTTTATTCGATCGGGTAGAGAAATGACCCTGAATTCTAAGGTGCCGAGTGTAACTGACAGACTGACACTGAACAGTCGTAAATCGCGTAGGTACTATCAAAAGTCAATCGATATGCAGAATATGCACGTTTAGTTACAGTTATCGATAAATGAGAAAATCAAGAAGGAAAATAGTATTCAAGGGCATGTATACTAAAACCCAGAACACATTACCGTTGACATGCCTAATTTTGACTTTGAGTCAATATGTTGTATACTACCACTACCACTAGTACTTCAAACAAGCCAGGATGTGAAATACTGCTAAAAGTAACAATTAAGCAATTAGTTATATGTACTACTGTAGAAAACCTGTATAATAACAAAAAAAACGCAAAATTGCTATTTTGCCACAGCCTGTAGTCAAAAAGAAATTCGGTTATGGAACCGAAAAAGGAATGCCTCGATTTCAGTCGAATTATATCTTTCATTGTCCCTTACTTTCCATTTTAAAAATGCCCAAATTCGTACAGGGCAAAGGGCGAAAATTAAACCCGGAAAACCAAATGTCTAAACAAATTCTAAGGGCTTTAACATTTAGTACATCTGCAATACACGTCTGTTCTTTTACATCGATGTTGCATTGATATTGACGTTGAAATACATAATATTAAAATCTATTTGGGTATTTTTTTATTGTTTATTGGTTTTTGTGGTAATATTGTATATCGTTATAGCCTTAGCCTATACACAACACTATATTAATAGAGCCATTACGGATTTCGGTGTGTATTTAGAATCACTAACAATAATTGGGGACTAATCTTGCCACTAGCAGGCTCATGCATAACTGTAATTAAACATAATTAATAATATTTGTGTTTTGCAATTTACTTTACACTAATTATTTACATGTGCATGGGATAATTAGTTATAATTATAATATATCTAGTACCGTATCTTATCATAATAGTTTATAAGGCTAATAAAGATCTATACGACTTATTTTAAGACTAATTAGGTACCTACGTGAGTGTATGTTTGTATATCTTTACATTCATTCCAACTGTCAATTTGTCATTCATTTATTCAAAACAATCTCTACGGATTATTTTACTTGTATATATCACAAAGTCATAACACAACTCTACACAGCGGTACTTCTTAATTAGGTATTACTCGCCTTTAACCATCCTTTAACCAATGCTACAGTAATTAAACTTTTTCTATTAGTAGCACATATTATAGGCATGAACAAGAGAAACAAATCTTATTGTAAGAGAAAGGATTCCCTGTCTACAAGGATACCCTATCCGATCAGGTAAATAGATCCAAGAATACTTGATTTCCCATCATTGGCCACCAATTATATCAGAAATGCACAAACATGAGTGTATATATACTGTACCTACTATATAATATAATTATATACTTATTATACATAACATTTCCGTTTTAAGGAACCGTAACATATAATGAAGAGACTTATAGACTACTGCGTTTGATTAATTATTATACTAAGAAGAAGGACTTTTTATAAAGACTCTTGGTTAAAAGAAAGCTGAAAACAACTATATATATGTACCGAGGGGTATATTATACGGATTTTAATGCGATCTACTAAAATAATAAGGATCACAATACGATTCTTACGGTTATAATATTTAGTATCATAAACAATCCCAAAAACTGGTGATTTTTAATACAATTCTAGTTTGTAACAAAATGGCGAGAAAGATTTTGATTGTTGATTAGGTGCCAAAAGACATACAATGGCAACAATAATGGTACACAAATACCAAAAGAAATTGAAAACGAAAGGTATATAAGGCATGTGCATTAACTAGTTGGTGTTATACGTACTTAGCCAACAATAAATCAGATATTAATAACTCCTCCTAACAAAGAAAAAAAAATATTTGAAATAATAAAATATCTTTACTATTTTGACACAATTAACTCTCGTGTTGACAGACTGAAGTATTAATTATTACTTGAAATTTAGAAACTATTTATG
>JABASI010003606.1:0-16041 GCA_019776505.1 Tomocerus nigrus
AGCTTGGCCTTTTGCATGGATTTCGTCAAAATTTGTAATACGTGTAATTCCATATGAGTCCATGTTTCTGAATAACACTGTAGCTAGACTTTAAACATATGAACGTCCAACTAGATTTTAATACGAAACAAAATACTATAAAACTACAGTAGCTTCTCTGTCTATAATAATGTACCAGTCAATAATGGTAGCTTTCCCTGTCTCTCCTGGCATTAGAATTTCAGTCGAGGTATGTTTTGGAAACCGAGAATTATGATTGTTTCACTAACAACTAATGAATCCTTTCTACTCTCTCTGATGAAAATGATTATGACAAGGAAAATGAATCCGATCTCGTAGATCATTACATTCATCTCCATTCCACTCCTCCGTAGCAAACGTAACAGACCATTTCCAAAGGCATAATGCTATTCTATTCTATCTCACATCTAATAATGTGTATATTATAATGATAATATTTATAATAAACCTACTCATATTTTCTATTCAATCTTCTATAAAGAGTAAAAGCGAATCAAAACTTCATACAAAATAGCTTGTATCATTTCCATACGACAGACACTCTCATTGTTTTCTTCCTACCATCTCCCCACAAGGTAATTGACAGTCAAATGGACTAAATTAAGTCTATTGTATTATGCGTAATAATAATTATCATGATGTACCATAACGAAAATATTCATTAGCTAAGTTGTGTTTATGCTACCAGAATTTACAAAACACGTATACTATCTGTATATACAATAATATTAGTCCAGCAAAACAACCTTAGGTAATAATTATTTTTTCGGTGCAATTCTATTTGTAACCATCCATATAGATTGGAAATTCCAGTGATGATGGTGTAAGTTGGTAACACCGTGCAATCGCACGCTGTAGCGTTTGCAACTTTGGGAAACGTTCTTCTTGAGTTGGCTAATGATAAGGGTTCTCCAGTAGAAATATAGAAACATATTTGAAACGGAGGAGCATATCTATATTGGAGATGTATATTATGTTCATTTGTGTTACGCGATTCAATTCTTTATGCTGCAGTGCAGATTAAAATTGCAATGAAGCAAATATGAGTACTATTGATTCACACAATGATAATAAAATTTAGAGATATTCAGCGATATGAGTAGGAATATGAATGCATCCAATGCAATAGTCGAAAAGACCAGGAGCAGAATTACTGGTTAGAAAGTCGTGGGAAATTTGGAACATTAAAAAAGTAGGATGGAAGATTGCAGCCCACAGAGTTAGGTAGAGATGAAGGTAAAGAGACGGGAAGGGTTAGTTGGGCACATAAAGCAGGATAATGAATTCGGTGCGAGTGTCCCAAGATGGGTGACTCAGCAGTGCTAAATAGCACACTTATTAGGTAGAGTTGGGCAATGAATGCCCTAGTCTGCCTCTTCTTCTCTCCCATAATATACATACATAGTAGTTTAGAAGAACCTATTCGGAAGTGTCTCTCTCTCCCTCTCTCTCTCTCTCTAATGTACACAGAATAGAAAGAGAGAGAGAGATGTGGAATATGAAATAACTGTGCAAAGTGCCTACCAGGTCCTTGTATTCATCTGAGGTGGGAAGGAAGACTTACTAAATAGTATATTCAAGGATGTACTAGCCACGAACAAAGTTTTGCCGACAAAGTTGCTCCATTTATAAACTAGCTGGCTGAATTCATTCTATTCCTTTGACAGTTATAGAAAGCCAGGGATTGTGCCGGAGCCTAAAGTTGAAATTGAAAGTGCGACTTTTACGGAGAAACTAATATTCGCTCACGCAAACAAAACCGATGCAATGCAAAAGAGACAGACGAAATGAAACGAGGCAAATTGAGTTTGTTAGGTCCAGAGTCCAGCAGCAGTAAGCAACACACCCAAAACCAGTGCCGTTGCTTGAGTCTTCCATTTAATTCTCTATTTCGGTTTTAGTGTCTCACGTTCTGTTTCCCTGCCTGCCTGCCTGCCTGACTGTATCTGTATTTACAATGCGACTGTATGTTCTTCATTCTATAATAAATTCAAAGCAAAGCATTTGTATTGTTACGAGAGAAGCTTCTTCTAAATAATAAATGGAACAACCCCTATGAATTAAAATCTAGTTAGCCCTTGGGTTTTCTCACCTCACGACTAGTCACGACTCACCTCCGACCTTCATTTCATTTCATTTCCTCAACTTCTTCATATTCATTCGGTAAAGAACAACTATACTATCCTGCACACAATTTATATCCTTCAAATTTCTAGCAAATATTATTATTACTTATTAATTACTTGTTCATAATTTCGACCACAGCACGTTTTGGGTTACCACATTTGCGTTTACAATGTTTATTGTGGGTTATTGTGTGCCCGGCAGAAATATACATATAATTTATATTATGGAGTGTACTGAAGTCGGATACAGATTGAGAGTCCAGGTCCATAATAAGTATGCACAAAAGGTAGTCATTGGCCATGGAGCAACGTTTATAGTGCTGTACCTGTTCCTGTTAGGGTCAGATAGAGTTGTCAAACTGCTTTTCGTGCAAATGTGAAAGTGTCGAAAGTAAACATATTCCATTCCACAGGCAGGTCGTAATAATCCGACTGAATGATGATCACCAGCAAGGGAGCTTGAATCAGATTCAGAGGACAAGGACAGGATGCACGAAATCCTAATTTGAATTCCACATTCGGATCTGACTATGTGAGGCAATCCAATCCACTCTTCCGACTCTCCTCTCCCTCCCCTCTCCTATTTACAGCCTCTATATTTATTGTATCTCTCTATCTGCTGATCTTGTGCTCTATGACAGGCTACCTAGCTAGGGTTACCTCTCCCAGTCAAACTCTCGACTGAATAGAATAAAACTCTTATTGCTATTGCACCTAGGCCAGTTAGTTGTCATGTACTTTGCTCTTGCTTCACTGCTCCTGAATAGATTGCGACTTTTACTATGTTAGCTTACGTGTGGAGTGAAAGCACGTAGTTTTGCATTATTGGACTCGGGATTGCGTGCTACAGCTTAACAAGCAAAAGGTGACACTGTACTGGACTTGGCATGTCATGCCACTGCTAAAAACACACGTAAGGATTTGTTAGCTCAGACTATATACATATTTATAGCTATATAGCCAAGCAGTCACGACTACCTTCCCATTCTCCTCGAAAATATAACTGCTCCAGGTACACAACTGACAGCTACTAAAACTGGAACCCTGTAAAAGATTTCTGAATTGACACTATATTGGTAAAAGCAAGATAATAATATTTTCCCCTATCTTTAGACTCTAGTAGTTTTCTCTATCAAGGTAACTGTTGTTATACGCGTATCTACCTGCAGATTCTTTTTCGTAAGGGACTCTATTTTCCTCGCCCTGGGTTAAACACTGAGAGTTGGGAAAGTTTTATTCCATCCCTACATTATGCATTCTGTATTTTTGATACACAATGTACTACAAGAGAAATAGAGGCCCGTATGTAAATTGCACAAGTCTATGAGTTAAGTACAGTAAATAATTTCACTCTGGCTCTGGGACACTCTATAGGATTGTTTTTCACAAGATAAAGCATTGCTACAATTCATACTTGCTACTATTTGTACTACTAGAAATAGATAGGGAAGGTAAGAAGAAACTCTGCTTTCGACACAAGTTTACAAAATATCTGTACACTTTGAAATTCATAGCATAGATCTTTCTCCTTTGTTTTCTTTAGTGAATCAGAATGCTGGAGAAGCATTGATAGCGTAATGCAATAACATCTAGCAGTATAATATGTAGACAGAGCCAGACGGAACATTTCTCTGTAATTTGCATTAACAAAGCTTATTTAAATTTCATCGCTTCCATTTCTCTAATACAATGATGCATTACTTCTGTACATTACTTACATTAGTGCACATCCCGTTTTTCTCCTAAGGAATTGGAAGTTGTCAGTTAGCAGAAGATACATTGTACATTGAAATACGCTATTTTCCTTGCAGCATTCCTGTAATATATTGTCGAAACACCATTAGAAAGAAGTATAACATAATGGACTACTAGTCCATCTATAGTGCTCGTTGATGTAACGTACAGATAGTATCTGCATAACAGACATTTTCCTACGAGAAACACGACAGCAGTACTGTTCTCTATGTAATAATATTATGTGTGCCAAATGTAAGTTTGGAAGTCTTTCATTTTCAGTCCAGTTTCACTTTCAGTTCCAAGTTTAGAGGAAACGAGGAGGGAACTGGAAGAGAGGGCATTATAGTACATAATGTATAAGCTGCTACGTATACTTATGAGTTCGTATGTTCTAGAGACAGATGCATTGAAGTAATTTCTAACTGTTAGTAGGAGTATTGCTGTACATAAGTACGGGAGCATAAGCACATATATATAAATGTAACAGACAGAATAGAACACAATGGACATGACAGGGACAGGATAGTGCACTGCTTTGAAATGCAATAAGATATTTGTTCCACTACTACTTACTACTATGATATGTATGAGCTTGTATATCTTTCAACTAATCTACTCACTACTACTCTCTATTACTACTCTGCAAAATCAATAATGTTCTTCTCTCATTCGGCCGCAAACAGAGCAGTAGAGTAGGATGTAATCGCCGACGATATTGTAATGTACTCCACTACTACTACTATTTGCTACTACGTTGCAGCCACTATACAATGTAAAAGGAAAGAGGAATGGAGAAGACAAACTCCAGAAAACCAGAACAAGGGCTAAAGTGTATCAATACTCTACTAAATGCTTCACAGTACAATGCTCGAAAGACATTTCCTCGAAATACTTTCGCCATTTTGGTAACTGGGAAATTCTACATTTATACTACTGACATGTTAATTACGGATTATTATATTCAGACAGAATAAGCTCAGTGTAATTCTATCACACACATACCTAATTCATAAAAATATCTACTATACTTTTTAAGCTGAATTATTATACCGAATTATATTATATAATTTAAATTAAAATATTTTTATCAACTTTGTATAGCACTGGAATTGGCATTAGTTATACCTAAAGAGGTATTTAATTGAAAATGTATATAATTTTAGAAATTCGGAGAAAAGTGTTTACTTTGCTCAGTATTTAATTTTGCCGAATTTCTCCGTTTAGACTGCAACACACTCACACAAGTATGCAAGCTTAAAACGAGTCAGTTGTTCTTGTTCTCTTGGATAGACAAAGTACTATTGACATACAAAGTATACCTTTATACACTCTTAAAGTAAATCAAGCACATTTTTGAATACTGCCAAAATGTATGTTCTACTTTTAGATGTATAATATAAGAATAACAATAGAAAAGTATGAAAGTGTTAAGGCAGGAGTATTACAACGGTACATACTACAAGTAAGTAAACATGACAGCTAAAGTCACGCAAAGTATAATTTAAGTGTAATAAACTAAAATGAAATATGTAATTTAGGTAGGTACCTATTATTACTGTAACTAAGTCTGCTACGAACATAACATAATATTGGCTATTTTACTCAATATAAACGAGTAAGTGACCTGCAATAACGTATAGCTCTGCGTTTTTACCAATGCATGTAGCAATATCATTGGGTAGCTTTCTGTATTTGTGTATATGTTTCATAAATCGCATTTTATTTGCAAAGACTACATTCAAGTTCAGGAACAGATACATTTAAAGGCATGATAAATGCATGTAAGTAATACTGCAGGTACATTTAGGAAATTCAAATCCTTTCTTGCATTGAGAATTATATTGTATTTGGAATTGGGTGACACCACTATTTGTAGATAATGATAAGGTACAGACTGTATTACCCTCAGTTCTCAGTATAAATATTGACGATATAATTGCAATCCTTTACTTTGTGAATTCGAGTTGGAAAGATTTTCTTGGAAACATAATACCTGTGCATGGCAAGACTTTTTGCAACCTAATATCTGGAAGTACCTACTAATAACATTATGTGATACCCGATAGTCACAAGAAGCTCCATGCTGCGCAACAAAATATGATTTCTATGTGATATGTCACAAGCAAAACGCTATATATATGGTATTACTATTGTTTGGAATGCCTAGACAGAGTGTTATCTGCTGCGAGAATTTAATAAATATTTGATTAAACCTAAGTAACATATATAAAGCAGCAAAAGATTGGAAATAATATAGGATTTTGAAAACGATCTTTATGAGACACAGGAACTTGCTAAAAAATCCAGATATGGTATCCGAATTTGGCTAGTCATTCCCAGAAATGAGAGAATTCTTCCCTTGCCTGCGACAGAATAATGTATGTAATGTAATTCTAAGAGGTTGGAAGCACAGATGAGTATGTTCATTCTGTTCATTAAACTGTTATGTGCAGATATTTGCATAATGTAGTTTTAAATTAGTAAAACTACTAGAAACTGACATAAACGTAAGTTCAGTCACTAAAGTAGGAAAACAATGAATAATGTGGTGTACAAATGGAAAAGCGATAAAGAGCAAGGAAACGTAGCTGTTGGAGAGACAAAGGGAAACTAGGCAATGAAATGTTGAACAATGAAATATAGAACATAAATGGGAGCTGGCGGGTGCAAACTCCTTTTTCATGCCAGTTTCAGGCAAAAAGACAGAAATACTAGTCAGAAATAAGTGTAAGTACATGTGCAGATAGGCAAATAACGGAAATTCAGTTCACAGTCTAGCTCTGTTTCTCTCAGTTGTACACTACAATAAGTAGAGAACATTATAGTTTTCATCTGTCTGTATATATAAGTTCAAGTTATTGCGTTCTTCTCCAGCCAGCTTACAATCAGTCAATTCCCTTCCATATATTTATGTAAAGAAAGTGAACTTTTCTTTCTGTGAAGCTCATTCTCTGTCACTCTGAGTAGAAAGGAGAGAAAAGAGTGGGATATTCTATTTCAAGTCAACTTGCTTTAGTTTGCATAATATTACACAGACATTTTACTTGTGAAAAACTGTTCAATAAAAAAAAGTGAAGAGTCGACGCTAACAAGTAATACGATTCGGAGTCGTGTATACATATTCAAAGGATGTGCACTCTCATTGCTAGCACTCAACTCCTTTACAAGGGTATTTACATCCATAAGTAAAACAGTCATTATTACTACAAGTTTTTTTCAAATTAGAAAAGTTAGCACTGCTCTAGGGAAAATTCCTTTTGATGGAGATGTTTTAGTAGTATTAGTGGCTACTACGTAGTAAGTATCTCGCTAATATTCTCTATGTAGTGTGTGGCTGCATAATGTATGTGTATTTGTAGTAGAAAAAAACTCTTAACGAAACTTTTTTCCAGCTAAGTATTTCCGTAACGAAATTAAAATAGATTTTTAATGAATTCATTGGCTAAAAGTCAAAGTAAACAGAACCGAGGAAAATGTAAAAGAGAAAATGTTCAAGCTCTGAGTTTTTATTTGTTCTGTATTCTGTAGTTTTTCTGCTCACATTCCGTTCACCAACTAAACTGCTCCTATCGTTTCCTCCTAACAACTTGCAAAGAAAATTCTGCAACGTTTATTGACTTTTCAAGATGTTCTCAGTTTTAGTTGTAAAAGGTAGGTAGTAGAATTTAGAGTATAGGATTTTAGTGCACAGCACAGTTCAATTCCTAATTTCACCTATGACTTAACAAGTGTAAATGCAGACTAGCTAGAAGCCGCCTTAAAAAAAGCCCGCACACGGACAAAAGTCTGGATACCGTTAGGAAGACGGCTATCGATTCTCCAGTCAAGAATAATATAGCTAGGACATAAAATACATGTATATACACCCATTTAGGTTAAAAACGTATAAGTATTATATCTGAGCATGCAACATGCACGGCACTTTCTCCATCTAGTCTAAACCTAAAGTCTAAAACTATAGGGGAAAGTCGAGGCAGATGATTTTTCTGCGTGTGCCATGTGCTCGTAGATTTTCATTAGTTTAGTGCTGTAAAGAAACCAGAAACTTCACTCCTCTCCTCTCTTCTACTTCACCACTATTTTTGTTTTCCTAAAACCTCTCCAGCTCAAATTTTAATCAGTCTTTCCTTGTCTCGTCCTATCATTTAAACAACGCCGTCTGATGGCATCCCTCTTCAATCCACTACACTACTCTACCTTTGTACCTTTAAGAGTTCAAACTATAATGCATAAAGGATAATAACTGCTACATATTTTGGTGTCTTCGCCACAGAAGGAAAATAGTAATAGCTATATAGCTATATGCAATGCACTCCTATAAATGTATAATAACTATATATATTTACTTTTTGAGACACCAAAATGAATCACCATTTAAGCCTCGACGTGGCTTTTCCTTTATTATTGACATTTTCTAAAGGGAAAGATACATATGCTCCAATAAACTTCCATGTGTAGTCCGAGAGGCGTATGTTTCATATACACATGATATTAATGCAAATAAATGTACCTATTGTTAACTCTGTTTACAAACTAATATTTTATGACATAACGGATATGTTGTGCGAAGGAGCCATTTAAGACCTCCTGCTCCTTACAAAACACACTAAGCTATTTACAAGGACTATTGACTACTATTTACTTTGATTGTCAACTTCAGCTTTCCTATTGTTGAACTTTGTAAACATGGATCCTAAACATATACCTACTACTACACACCTTTAGCTAATCTATTAAATATGTATAATGCAACTTGTTTATCGGCTATTGTACCGTATCTGTACTATATGATAAAATGTAATAGCGCAATTCAATCTTATCGCGTATAGGTATCGCGTATAGGTATATCAGGTTTATTGGCCTTCTTTTAATAATTTTGTTTCGAAAATATGTTAAGATCTAGTTATCGCGATTTTTTTGTATGTATATACTTACCTAAATATAATCGAGAGACTACTTTTTGCTTTGTAATTACATATGTCACAGCTAACTGTCTGACTTTACCAAGAGTTGCCTTACCAAGAGTTGCCATTGATGGAGAACTTTACTTTCCTTGGCGGTAGTTCATTGGTAAAACTGATAATAAGTATCAACTACAGAATAGAATTTCGAAAATGCTTCAAAAAAATCTCTATAAGTATGTAGATATTAGATATAGGTATACATATCTGTCTTTTTGCAAAAGAAATACAGTACTGCCAGTTACCATACCATACTACTTATTTCACTTTCCATGACGTAACGTCGGAATTTCACCGACTTTTCATTACATGGAAATGTCGTTCACATTAATGAAACCCCTGGTGAAAGTACAGGTAAAAGTTCAAATTCACGGAGCTACCATTCAAAAAAGAAAAATATTTTATTTGTATATCAACTGACTTTATGATCCTCCTGTAGAATTGATTGTACTGTCTGTGTGTGATTTGCAATCGTGTAAGTGGTAAATTAAATGAGTTATGTAATGGAGACATGTAATACCTCTGTACATATAAAACCGATAATTTGTAACAAAAGTTAGTTAGCGAGGTGCACTATTTAATGGAGGGTGTAGTACGGTGTGTTTTGTATGCATTTCAACTTCATTGTAATCATTACACATTAGTCGAGGTAATAATAATATGTAATTAGTATCGCGTTTACACACTGGATGTGTAGGTGGATATGTTGATACCCCTGGGATACGAATAACTGCTTAAAGTTGTGGTATATAGCAATTCGTATGGTTGTACATATGTAGAAACAAGTGGAGCTCATTACGTCTGCACGGAGCATAAGAAAAACAAGTCTATTTGTAAATAAGTAAAAGTAACTACCTGAAGGATGAAGTGAGTCAGCTCGGAAGTTAGTATTAGTAGGTAAGATGCTAGACATCTTATCTATAGAGTCTATTAAATGGAAGATAGCACTTATCGCTCTGCTTGCCACTGCTAAATGAAATGGGAAAGTGAAATCCGATGGGAACTGGAAACTAATACTAGCTGTACGATAGTATTTCAGTTACAGAAGACTACAAGACTCACGTTACATGCCCCTATGCTCCTAAAACAGATCTACATAGAACAGAAGGAGCATTTGCTGAACTGCTACTATTATAAACTGCTCTGGATGGGAATCACCTTGTAATAATCTAACAGAATTCAGTAATAGGCTTGCAATGTGTGTATCTATGTCTGGCCTGCTGAGCACTTTCCCCCGACTTTCCCTTTTCTCCAGGAGCAAGAGATGAAACCAACTACTAATAATCATCTTACTACTACTATGAGCTATAGAACGTAGAGAGACGTACGTTCCACTTACGTCAGGGCAAGCCAGAGCCAGTTCCACATTGAGATACAACACAGATAAGAAACAAACCATAACATTTAATGGTCTCTCTCTCTCTCACAGCATCACATCACAAAGTAAGCAATGGGGAGTATAATGTAATGAAATGGAATTTGATAGCAGAAGATCGTTATGTGTATAGATACATCGGTTAGTCCACAATGTATCTTAGTAAAAGGGCGGAAGTAGCAATGAATGTGATAATCCTAACCAATAGAATAAAATCAAATGGATGGGACTAGAAGTGGAGCCTTATGTTCAAAGTGTTAATGTTTTCTTTCTCCGCTCTTTCTTTATTTTATTGCCTAACACACAGTCACTCCACTATTTAACACGTATATATTACTTAGATATAGGATCATTTACACTGTGTGATCTCGGCACTAGCCGACTCTCCCCCAGCCCTATAAAAACATTCCCCCAGCTATATCTAATAATACGGTCAAGTGCTTTCTCCCAAATATTATTTTACGATTTTCTCCTGACAGAGAAAAATACAAGATTCATTCAGTCCAAACTGCTGCCGTCAATTGCCCCAGCGAATCTAAGACAATTTCACTAACACGTACACAATAATATTACTTCTTCCTCTGCCCAAATTCATGCGCTGCAATTTTCTGTAAAGAATATCGTTATAGTAGATTCTATTACGTTAGCATCATAGATATATCAAGAGTGGCGATATATGTACATCATTGGCTTTTATATCTGTAGTGTAGGGATAAAAGTCTACGGACAAGTGATTACAAGTGTGTGGAAATATATATACCTAAGTGTTTTTCGTATAGAATTACAAAAAAGCCTCCTAGTAGATATATGCATGGAAATATATAAAGATATCTAGGAATGCAGTCTTCGGAAGAACACTAACCACATACATAAGTATGTATGTAGCTTAGACTACTATAGAAGTTTAAATGGATAGACCTGTTGCATTATATTATGCCAAGAGTATCTATCTCTTGTATTATTAGTACTACTATGTGTAGCTATTCGCTTGTTTCATCCTTTCCGCTACTTCACCTTTCCAACCTAGAGCCCTCCGCTCATTTTAATACTCTTGGACAACTTATACTTAGACTGGTAAGAAAAAGGGCAGTAAAGCATGTCACTCAAATAGGTAAACACTTTTTTAGCATTCCAACTTATGCAATATGCAGTATCATGCGAGCACTCGTGAACTTGCATTAGGAATTAGGTACTTAACATTAAATAAATGTATTGGTAATGTATAAATATTAGGTTGCGATTGCCGATTGGCATGAATAATAAAGATTTTTACAAGAAAGAACCATTTTCGCATTGTTACTAATTTGTCAGTGATATGAATATAACCCATATTATGTGGCTGTTTTCAATCGTAAGTTCTGTATAACATTTGAGCAGTTCTAACAAATATTACTAAATATGTGTATTTTGCTACGAGTCACTATAATTATGACCACTTTTGGTTGTATATAAATGTGTCATTGTCATTAGTCTTATTAAGAATTTCCATCCAAATAAAGTGTAGGCACCTAAAAGAAATTTCGTCTTTTAAAGCAAAAGCAGCTACAAAACCTTTTTCATCCCTTTTCTGGCACATTCATCTTTCACTAAACTTTCAATTTGGTAATCTGTACCACCAAGAAGAACCATTTTTAAACTAGGTATATGGGTGATTTCTTTCTAAGATAAGTAGAAATGGGTCGACACACAGTAATAATATTATGCGTGTAACAGTAGTGTAACTCAACACTTACCTAAAATAGTAAGGATGGTTCCTTAAAACAATTTCATTTTATCTCAAAAGGATTTAATGGTTCCTTACTGACTTTTTCCATAGAAATAAATGAATGGTACCTTAAGGAAGTACTGAAAAATTCTTAAAATGAAAGAAAAAATTTATATATGAATAAAATTGTATTATAAAATAATACTGCTTCCAACATGTCCAAATTGTAGTACAAAAAGTCGCATACTGCTTCCCTCCTGTCTTAATAATTTGGTACCTAGTAGAAAACCTTGTATACTGCTTCGAAATGTAAATGAATTTCATTTTTTCTAACAATTTTAAGAAATTTTTAATCATTCTAAGGCATCTTTGTTAAAAGAAATCATTTTTTAAGTCATCAGTATAATAAGGCACCATTAAATCATTTTTAGAGAAAAATTAAATTATTTTAAGGAACCATGAAATAACAACCAAATAGAAATTTCAGAACAGGGGAATTTTGTTAGCTTATCTTTCGTCCTGGAAAAGAGGAAGCTACAAATGTCATCTTTTTTTTCGATTTCTTTGTTACCTACTAAATATTAGTTGGTGAAAATGATTTCCCCAGCAAGACTTTCCTTTCCAGGAGAAATGAAATCTATTCTTATCCTCTATCACTAGAAAAGGTTTACGGGTGCGGATTTGTAACTGTAATGCATTTATAAAAAGTATGTTAGTATTGGCTGGTAGGTATGTACTTTCTTGTATAGTTACGTAACAGAGTATCTCTCAGTTCTTTAGCTTCCATCCGACTTACTTTTGCTACTTCCACTCCCTGGTCGCCGTAGCTTAAGCTCAGTGAAGCTTATTTCCGTTCGACTTACTACTTAAGTCGACTCTCGGTTTCATTTCGACATGCACAAAAAGAACAGACAAAATGATAATATAGTACTGCAAGATATACCAGAGTAAAAGTTTAAGTCAAAATTTTTGATGCTCGATGTCGCAGGTGTATTCGTCCGCAGATAATGTATAGTTCATCTTCCTCTGTTCCGCCCGACTGTGCTAGTAAGCCTGTAAATATTAAATAAATATAAATTACTAACAATAAGTTCATCTCAAAGCATTTATAATTACCTACGCTTTCCTGTAAATACCTACGTGTTTTTAATTAATCGCCATCAGCTCACATTTGTACCCAGTTCATTCATGGCATTACAGAAAAAGACGGCGAGTCAACTTTAAGTAGGCAATATAGTTATATTGTATGAAAACTACAAAAATGTGCTCCATTTTTGCATAACTGTACGTTTAATGTACAATTCTTTTTTCAACACTTTTCTAGACTCATTATGTATAAGTATAATTACAAAATACTTATGTTTTGCCATTAAGCAAAAACCCAAAACACAGTGAAGTATAAGCTTTTGACATTTGGCTGTGTAGTATAAATTCTCTTTGTAGGATGGAGATGCACTGGAGAATAAAAAGAGTCGTATAGCTGTGCAGCTATTTCAAGTTTTTTTCGCCTATTAAATGTAGACACATAATATTATAATAACACATAATCCTAGAATTAAAGTTCCTATGCACGTATTCCTGTTGGCCCTTATAATTTATGGTTTCATAATGAGAATAATGCTTAACAGAGTAGGTGCCTTCGAGGAAATGATATAGGAAATAATGCATCTTTAAATAAAGTGCCTATGATATGAGTAAAAGATATAACGTAGTAGTATATAGTGAGAGTGACTATAGTAGTGCATGCATATTTTATATAGAATGGAGGCCCCTCTTTTAAAATGGTTCAAGTCAACTCAACACTAAGCAGCCTCTTCAATGCATTTTATTTCCGCTCTAATAATTTACGAAGTTTCCGAGTTGAAACGGGAGCCAGAGTTTTAATAAGACATCACAATCGATAAAGTTTCTTTTTTAAATCATTTACATTGAACCAGAGCTCTGGGTCTGTGCAACAAGTACACACAAGACAACATAGAATCCTCGCTGAGCATTTGCCTTCCAGTCAAATACTGCACTATACATATATAAATCACATTTCTCGAGAACTATTGTTATACAAGAGTATGAAAACGGGTCCTTTTATATTGCATTAGGATCTATTTCGTTCGTCCTGTATATTATAGCCAGAGAAAACACAATGCTAACTTATATTAAAGCAGTCTGAGTTGCAACATAACCGCGGAATGTAATATTTCTCTTTTCCGCCTGTTTTCCTTCAAAGTGTTCGATGAAAACTTCCCAAGTCTGCCGTGCCGTCTACTATACATACATGCAGAATCGTTATTCGGATTACTTTGGAGGGAGCTGTATTGCTATTAGTTATTCCTTGCCCGTGAAATTTTTATTTAGCCTCTGTGTATATTTCTCCATGTCTATCTCAGTTTTTCCTGTACCTGTTCAGTTTTTTAGTAAAATAAAGTTAGACGGCCGACGGACCATTATACGTAGTCGACCTCGTGAGACTGAACAAGTTGTCTAGCGTGGAGGTCTACTACTAAATAGTATTTCGATTAGGAAAGTCTGTCAAGAATTATAGGCGTATCATTATACCTTTTTTTATAGAGAAGCTATAAGCTACGTCCTGTATCAATATATTTACTATGGCGTACTTTCTCCAAAGTATTCTCTAAACTCCTCTATAAGTTTTCGTTCAAAGTTACAATTCTCAAAGCTTTCCATTCGGCAGTCTGAATAGTGTTATAGCTCCGTATAAAAGGCGTTAAGGGTATGTATATAAATATGTATGGCAAGTACACCTTACTATGTCTCTGTCTCATCGTCAGTCGGAGATACCGGCTCCTTTTCCAGTGAGTTGAGCTTGAGCCTCAGATAATTTATATTGATTGACCTCGAATTCGAATCCATCCGAGTTTTTCTTTCTCCTCTGTGGGAGGTAAATACACGTGCATTTAAAAGCTATACTTAGGTAATCCTTTCGCGGATGGGAAAATGTGAAATAATTGCTTTCTACGCTTCAATCATACTGACGAAATAGACATTGTACTTTATATCCCAATTTATATTTCCTGCTTCTAATGGAGAAAGTATTTAAACTTTTTCTCTTTCACTTTGCTCAGAACTATGTAAAAAAAGTGGATAAAATCTTCATGCACACTAAAATCTAATCAAATTCACTGGCAGGTTTGTTCGACATATTATATGAAGCACATTCTAACTTATTACTATGCATTTATATCAAACGCTGATTGCATGTCGCATGTGTAAATTTTGGACTATGCATCTGTATTCTAATATTTATTCATATCCATTTTAACTGGCTATATGGTCATTGTTTAACACTAACCTTGTTAGATAATTGCGAAGTGCAGTTTTACGTCTTCTCATTCATTTAGCACAGTTAATAGTTGGAGAATGTTTGCATTTTGGATTTTCTATGCATGTTGCTGTACAATTTATCCTCATTTGCTAGGCTACTTTCGCAGAGTTACAAACTTACTGAACTGAAACCCTCTAAAACTAACAATGCAAAGCAAAAGCAAACACTGAGCACTACGCATTCATTTTTAGACTAAACTAAATCACAATTGGTATAAGGTCTTGTATCGTTCCTCAAGTTGAACAAAGCAATGTTCTCCTTTTGTCTTCACAGTACTCAGTCATAAAGTTGATAAGTCTAATACGATTTAGCTTTCCATGTCATTGTGCTAACTGATTATTCAACAAAACATAGCATGTACAAATGCACTTTACTTTCTCTTTATTTTAGTCTTCAGCACTTTCACTATTCATTCGTTGTTATAAACTTCCGTTTACATCAGTCATTAACAATGCTCTTGCTTTCCTAAGTTTTGTACAATAAACCAGCCTTAGCCAAATCCGCGAACTATTTATAATCAAGTTAGCTGTTGCTTCTTTAGAAATTAGCATATTATCATTCTTGTTATCGATTTTCATAATTAAACGGCTCAAATCCATTTAGGACCCAAAAAAACTATAAGCATAAATACACAACATATCTAGTTATTCAGAGTAACGCAGTTGCTCTGTATGCTTTCGCTGTATCTGTCTGTCTGTCTGTCCGTCCGTCTGTCTGTCCCTGTGCACGATAACTTTAGAACGGATTGACCTACAATGTTCAAATTTTCTGTGTGT